>JASANE010000457.1:0-35431 GCA_030248225.1 Trileptium ribeirensis | reverse complement strand
CTGTGGTAAGCAACCGTCTTTAAATATAATTAAAGAATTTTCTAGAATAATCATGACATCAGTCTTCGAACTCCGTAGAACATTCTAGAAAAATCTCCAGGATGCCGTCACTCCACGTGTGAGGATGTCCTCGTACATCATAGGAGCTTGCAGAACAGGATCGAATGTAATTCCAAAATGTTCTGGCGAAGCAAATCCATAACACTTTCGTTTCCTTTTGTTTTTGTTTAATGCTAATTTGCATAATTAGCATTAGTTTTTTAATTAGCTAACACATGGTAGCTTCGTCTTTTTGTTTTCGCATCAACATCATGAGAGGCTCGATAGCGTCGGCTGCGTTTACACAGTACGGGTTTTGAATTAAGTACATATATGTTTCTACTTCGCCTAGTTTACCACGTATAAAGAATTACGTGTGATTAGTTTTACAGTTGATCGTTAGCATAAAGAATTATGCTTGGGTTATGCAAGCAATTATATTTAATTTGTGTTTATTTGAAATAGTTTACCTAGCTAGTTTAATTCAACGGTTAAAATGTTATGTTTTAAATTCCGAGATTTACAATACGATTTCTGGCTTGATACCAGCTGTTTGAAACACAAGATGTAGTTTGTGGTTTCGAGTTATTTTGCTTAAGCACTATGCCCGCCGACTTGTCTTACATTTATTTCAATGGCAAGTACAATGCCTCAAATTTTTTGGTCATGCTTGACGGTTTTAAAGAATTAATGTTGAGAGGTTCCAAAAACTACACAAATAAGTACATTAGTATTTAACCTTTTCGCTACCGTAATGTCACACACAACACAGAAAAAATATGTTTTACATAAAACAAATGATATTGAGCTCAGTGAAAGTAATAAACATCAAATAAATGTCAAAAATAGTTGTAGCTGTAAAATACGATAGTGTCCAGCATACTGGACACTGGCTGTTAAAGGTAGGCTTAAAGCTGGCGAATCGAATTCATCGGCCTTTGAAAATTTTTTTATTTCTACAAGATATGGATGAAAAATTTTTTCACTTTTGCATCCTGACCTCGTATCAAATGATAAACTGAACTCTCGTGTTATCTAAGAGTCAAAAGATTATAAGTATAGAACGAACAGTATTGTCCGGGGGATGCTCTGGTTCTGTCGCCACAGGCGTGATGATAAGTATAGTGATAATAAGTATGGCCCATGTAACCCTGAGAGTCAATATGTTATATCGTTAGAAAAAGAACAGCTTAGAGCGGGCGGTTCGGGGGGCGGCAGTCCACCGACTTAGGCTTACTGTATGTCTGATATAAGAACCTCATCTTTGGAAAGACTAAAGGCTTAGGCTTAGTATGTTGAGGAGGTAGGGCAGAGGAGTGGACCCGTTCCTTAAATGCACCAGGTGAAAAATTAGGCATAAAGGTCCATGACAAAAATTTGTCGGTGCTCGGGGAGTTATAAATGCTGTCGCGAACTGGGTGGTACGGTAGTTTGCTGGAAGGCCCACTCGCCACCTCTCGATAAGGGGTAAGATCGCACACGCATGGATTTTTTTGTGTACTGAAGTCCAATAACAAATAGGTTCACTCAATATTTAGCTATTAAAATGTTTTCACCACAAATGATATAATAGGACCAAGTTTTTTTAAATTCCATCGATACGGTTTAGTTAAGCGATTTCTACCATAGACAACCGCTGTCCAGCTACGAGGACAGATAGGTAAAAGCCTGCAAAATGGCAAAAATCCGATAGGGCAAGAAACTGAGTTGAATACTAGTAATCTAATAGCCCTTCCACATACTACAAATTTTACTTACCTGAAATATATACAAGTAATGGAGTAACTGTATCAGGAATATAGCGTAATTGACCTTCTGGCGGTTCTTGTATACACAGCAAGTTTAAATCCTTGTAACTAGGTAAGCCGCAATGCCGCCAGGAGCCAGCAAATACAATATAAAGAGAACAACCAATAGTATGTATTTATATTAACTTCGGAGTTGTTATTTGATTGGATGCATGAAAACGCGTAATTGATAGTTGTGTCCAGTGTACTGGACACTGGCTGCGAAATTTAATCAAGTTTAAATTAAATACTACTATCATCCCGTATAAAAAGAGTAAGGAACCTGAGGTGGCATAAGGTTTAACACGAGAGTTAACTAACTATAACGGTCCTCTTATAGTGGTTCCAAAGTAAGTAACAGGTAGACTGGAGTAAATCCCGTGGAGTTAAGTGGAAAAGAAAGTTACGTGAGTACACAAAGCGCAAGTTATTCGCAAGTCGACGATGACCAACTTATTGGAACGATGATTCTCTTCTGGACGCCGATTCGGCCAGCTGTCCGGAGGGCGGAGGATTGCAGAGAAACTAGAGAGCAGTCGATCGCTACTAACTATTTATAGCGGGTTCATCAGCCGTCCGGAGATTGGCACATTAATATAGCTGGCACGTAACTAGTGTAATTCTAAGACACTAGGCTAAGGCAATTGAATAAACGTACGGGGTCAGCCTTCCGGAGACCATTCGTACCAACTCACAAGAGCATTATTAAAGTAGTAATATCCATCAGTAAGCCGTCCGGATACTGTTGGCTTTAAGGGATGTATTAGCGTAAATGTAAAGCAGAGATTAAGGTACTTATATAAACTTGCGGGGTCAGTCGTACGGAGACCATACGTACAAACCTCACAAGAGGAAAACTCGTAAATAAGCTTTAATCTAACGCTAACTTATTAGGTAACTACTTGGAATAATAGTGCGCTCAAACACCTGTGTCACAGTCAAACTAAAAGTAAGAGTTTCATCATTAAAATTCAGTGGCGTAGTTAGAAGTAATTGGTTAAAAATATCAAAGTTATCAGAGGTGTATACAAATAAACTACGGTTCAAATTAGTGGCTCAAGTTAACAACGGTACTACAGAAAGGTGCCTTAATTGTGTGCTCATATCTTCAATAAACGGTTTTATTACAGCTTTGTTGGTCAACTATTTTAATTTCATTCCGAGTGAATCGAGTTAATCACGCTGCAGCACTGACGGAATATTGCGGTCAATAAAGCACAGGCGCGCGCCAAGAACAAAACACGGCCACTAGCTCCGCCGGCATATTACTGGACAGACCTCATTTGGAGACGATTCCCGTCCCAATTTAATAACCGATAGCCGTCATAAAATATCCCCGACCAACCCCTACCCCTATCAAAACATTAAAATATACCATGGTGACCACGATGGGACGAGTTCATAGAACCGCAATGTTTCGCGTATAGAACCGCGGTTCACACTTCAACAGGACAGACCCCAATCTTCTTACTACATAGCTGAGATCCCGATTTACCTGGAGAGAACCCAATTCATGGATATCTAACAGCAACTACAGACGAAGGATACGCACCACAGTTAATAAAAAGATTAACGGTAGCATGGGAACGAGTACGGAAAAGACTATTCTTGGCAAAAAACCAGTATAAACAATATTTCGACAAGAGAGCAAAGAAAAGAACATTTAATAACGATGATTTAGTTTTAATGAAAAATCTATACAAATCTTCAGTGGGCACTTATAGTAGTGTTTATCACCCGGAATTAGGAGTATTATGCATCATTTACCTTAAGATGTGTGCAGCAGGGCCGGATTTTGTCACAGTCTGCTGCGGCTCTAAAGCCATGCTTGGCTAGCCACGAACAGCCAGTGTGACATTTTTTGGGTCGAGCCAGACCCTACAAATATATTTGGCTATTAGTAAAGCGAGGCTGATAAATTTTCACGGGGGCCGGAATCGGCTCTAAAAGCCAGGAATATATGACCACAATATAAAATCGCTAAAAATGGAAATTAGTGATATTTATGGTCATATATTCTTAAAACGTCCTTCCAGTTGCAATAGCGTAATTTTCATGCACAAAAGAGCGTGTTTTACATAGCTACTAGATTGGCTTGTAAAAGGCGCTTAAACAAAAATTTATAAAATAGCGATATTTTAGGTATTTATTTTACCTGCATTTATGCCTCTTGCGTTAATTACTACTAATATTGCCTTTTTTGAACCTTGAGTGTAACACTATCTGCTAAACTGAATTTAATAAATATTTTTTCTGTAGTCCGTCCCATCTATCAAACCTTGAGATATAGCCACTCCCGGCTCGTACAAACATACTAGCATAGGTTAGCTATTTATTTTATTTATGAAGTGCCGGATGTGGCTGTCCCTTTTTGTCAGGAGCCGGAATTGTCTCTGTGACAGAATCCAGCCCTAGGTGCACACATCTTAACCAGGTTTTTGAATTCTCGGTCTACTGTTTTTTCTTTTTTGATTACGATTTAGGAAAGTTGAAATTTGCGAAGCATTCTATAAATTGTGGAAACAGCCCTCCGATTTATCAAAGACCATATCGTATACCACAACTTGCTCGTGACGATATCCAGAAACAGTTGGAAAATATGGGAAAACACGGCATAATTAAACCATCAGCTTCACCGTGGGCATCACCCATTGTAGTGGTTCGTAAGAAAACCGGAGAAAATAGGCGTCGTGTGGACTTCAGAAAGTTAAAAGCTGTCACCAAATCCGACGTATTTTCGATTCCCTGTATAGGTGACTGCTTAGATATATTACATGGAGCCAAATATTTATGAACATTAGACCTGACTAGTGGATACTGGCAGATGGAACTAGAGGAAGAGGATAAGGAAAAGACGGCGTTTGTCACAGACAACGGACTGTATGAATTCAACGTTATTCTCTTCGGATTAAAGTGCGCTCCTAGTTCTTTCTTGAGGGCAATAAAGTTTTTATTTTCTGGACTTGACAGTAAGGTACTTTCTTATATAGATGACATACTAATTTTGTCACCGTCGTTTGATCATCATTTACAAGATTTACCAGAAGTATTCAGTCGTCTTGAACAACGGCAACATGAAGCGGAAACCCAAAAGATGTTGTTTTGGGAAAACGAAAGTGCAGTATTTGGGGCACGTCGTTTCAAGCAATGGCAACCAGATTTGGAAAAGGTGAAGGCAGTCAAAGAGTACTCAGTACCAAGAAACGTTAAAGAGGTAAGAGGATTTTTAGGTTCGGCATCTTATTATAGGAGGTTTATAAAAGACTTTGCGAAAATTGCATAACCATTAAGTAGGCCTCTGAAAAAGGAGATAGTTTTTGCCTGAACTCCTGATTGTCAAGAAGCCTTTGAAAAACTTAAGTTGTGCTCAATCTAATATCCCGTGTTAAAACGTCCTAATTTCTCAAAACAATTTTTATTATTCACAGATGCCAGTAATGATAGATTAGGAGTAGTGCTGTCACAAGTCGACGATTATGCAGAACACGTTATTGCGTATGCAACTCGGACGTTAGCCCCAGCTGAAAAAAATTATGCTATAACAGAAAAGGAAGGTTTAGCTGTGGTGTGGGGAGTAAAATGTTTTAGACACTATCTATTTGGAAGAAAGTTTAAAATAATAACGAGCCATTCTGCTCTAAAATATTCTCATTGTGATTTTATAACGTCCTCCTTATGAGTATTAAGGAGGAAACTGGAAGATTGTTAAGATGGTCCTTTTGTTGTCTGAAGTCAAGTTTGACTTCGAACATTGGGCTGGCAAACTTAACACCAAAGGCGAAGCCTTATTCAGATGGCCGGTTAAAAATTACAACGTCCAAAATGAAGACGATGACGACCAAGTGTGCTTCCATAGAGAAAGAGATGTTAATTGTACCATTGTAAGTGGTATTTCAGATGACTCGGAAGACAGTATAGTGGAAAAGTCGATTGGCGAATGGGGATCAAATAATAACATCCGAAATTTGCAACGGTGGGACAGCACACTTTAAGAAATAATATGTTACTTGGAAAATGATAACGGTGTGGATGGTAAGGAGTATGTCGAAAAAAGGTATGTAAACTTTGTATTGATGAGTGGTATTTTGTATAACGTTTCGGAGGAAAACCGTTCAAGCTGCAGAGCTAAAACATGTTATCGTCTGGTAATTCCGACGGTTTTGAAAACGAAGATAATGGAATCTTTACATGATAATTTATTGGGAGTTGGACGTATGTAGTTTGATCGTACTTATGGGAAAATTCAGGAAAGGATTTATTATAATTCAATGTATTCGGATATTAAATATTGGTGTCTTTCCTGGGTTTCGTGTGCAACCAAAAATGACCCTCAAAGGAAAATGAAAGCTGCGCTTCAATCTGTTGCGATAGTGAATCGACCATTTGATATTATTGCCGTTGATTGTGTAGGACGGTTAAGACAAACTGAGAGAGGAAATAAATATATTGTTGTTTACGCAGAATACTTGACAAAATGGGCTGATGCAGTGGCGGTGCCCGATATCACGAGTGAAACCATAGCTAGATTTGTAGTTGAAGATATCATGTGTCGCTATGGTGCGCCAGCTAAGTTGCTGTCAGATAGAGGTTTAAATTTTATGAGTGAACTAGTGAAATGGATCAGTCACTTTACGGATACCCGAAAATAAATATATCGCCGTACAAGCCTTCTACAGATGGTCACTGTGAGAGATTGAACAAAACGTTAGTGTCGATGTTATCTCATTATGTAAATACAGCGCATACGGATTGGGATATGTATTTTGATTTTGAATAGTTTCGGTATAGGACGTCTATACACGAATCAACAAAGGAAACGCCATTTTACTTGTTATATGGCCGCGATCCAAGATGTGGAATAGAGGTTGGAATTGGAAGGTATAGCGCATCTGCTATAGATACCATGGAAGGCTATCGGGAAAAGATGGTGGTAGGTTTTGAGATGGCCTGGAAATTGGCTACAGAAAGAATTGAACAAGCACAACAGAAGCAAAGAGATTACTACAACAAATCAAAAACCGATTTCAAACTAGTGGTTGGCCAAAAAAGTATGGTATTATTGCCCTGCCGTTAAGAAAGGTAAGACCCCAAAGCTAAGTCCTTTATGGCATGTTCCATATAGAATTATCGAATTCACAAGTAAGGTTAACGTCAAAGTGAGACCCTGTAAAGGGAATAACCCGATAAAATAGTGCATGTTAATTTTTGTAAACTTTGTTATGACACCTAACAACCAATGAACACTTTAGCGCTTGATGGTGAATCGGATCTGGATCAGTTGAATTTGAGTGGCCTTAGTCAAGAACTGGAGCGTACTTCAATGAGCAAAAATGCTGATAATGTTATGGATTCTTTTTCAGGCTCGAATAATATCAGTACCCAGTCTATTGCAGCTGTAGGGGCATCTACTATTGAAGCAGAACCGGTGTTGCACAGTCGAAGTGAAAATTATGCTCGAAGGTGTTTGGATAGCTGGTCTTCGTGCGACGAGAACCACGGTGGTATTCCGGAAGAGCGTGCCGTTGGAACGGAATGGTATGGGCGATTGCGAACAAATGTTGGTACGTATCAACAATAAACTGAGTTTCAGTAGGTATTGTTTTATTTATATAATTATTTGTAGTATTTTAAAAGTTACTCGCGAAAGAGATCCTAATTCATCGGCAGTAAATATTAAACAAAATTATTCAGTACTGTTTCAACGCGAAGGAATCTTGGATAACGCGCAAGATTTTATTGAGCATCACATTGTTATCCCCCTTGAACTTAGTATTCAAGAACCGTTACTTTCACCTTCATGTTTTAATGTCAATGATAAAAATGAGTCGGACACTTTTTATTTTCTTTTAAAACAATACTGTCAAATGTCATCTGAGATGAATATAGCCTATATGTCAACGTCTGAAAGACTAAGGAATACGTTAGAGAACTTAACCAATAGCGCAAAAGCATTCATGGGTACGGAAATCCGTACTCGTCAAAAACGGGGGTTACTTAGTGGTATAGCGTGTTTCGTTGAATCGATTTTTGGTGGTTGCAATTTGGGAGCTGGAGCGGATTCAGAGAAAATACGGAGTGTATTGAACACTATGAATTCAAGAGTATCGGGCTTGTCAACAGAAATAACGCGGGTAAATGGGCGTCTAATTTCTCTTTCAAAATTAACTAAACAGGTTTTCAAAATCAAGAAAAACGGGTTGAAGTATTAAGTGGAATGCTAACTAAATTGGGAGAGGTGCAAGAACGTTTTCGGAGTTCAATTATTTCCATGGGATTAACCTTAAATAAAACAGTCCAGTTGGGATATGTGCAATTGAATTTCAATGCGGACCTAGTAAGATGGATTTCAAGTTATTTTCAGTGGCAAGAACAAATTAATGGGATGTATTTTCTTGTTGGTTCAGTGCAAAGTTTGGAAACATGGTACATTACAGCTGAGTTGGTGCCCCCAGTTACTTTAACTCAGTCATTAGTCTCGTTAGAGACTCATCTAATTCCTCATCTCATCCTCACTTCATCTAACTCATCTCATTCTAATTCTAATTGGATTGAAATTAATGTATGGATTGATCAATATTAGTATGTACTACAGGGCACTTATTGTTAAGGCTGTCTATTCGAGTTATTCTTCTTTGATAATTGCGTTGACAATTCCTATAATCAGAGAAAATATGGAGTTTGAATTACGGAAAATAGCTTATGTTCAGTTGTCAGTAGGAGATGGTATGTACTTACAGGTCAAGGCAAAATACGATATTGATGAAATTAATAAGGATGCTAGTCAGTATGTTTTGTTAACACGGGATCAACTAAGCAACTGTGTGGAGTCAAAGTGCGTTGCCCGGTGGTGTACCACACGGTTTGAAGAAGTGAGACGGTATGTGAACTAAGTTTGTTTAGAGGCAACGTTGACCTTAGCAGCTTGTGTGATTTAGTTTCAGCAAAGGATAAATCTCCAGTGCAAGCATTTGATATGAGTTCAGGCAAATGGTGTATGGCCGCCGTTGGGTCATATTGGACGGTATTTTGTGACAGTGATGTGCCTATAAAAAGGTAGAGCCTTGTAATCAGTGTACAGTTCCCTTGGCATGTGGATGCGGAATGATGATGAAAGAAATAACCTTACCAGTAAGGAGACACAACTGCTTTGAAGGACTCGGAAAGTGGGGGTTTTGTTGGAGATTTTGTATTTAAGAGTATGGAAATACCTAATATTTCTGCTAACGGGATAGGAGTATGCATTGGAAAACCGGGTCTGAAAAATTTAACCTTGTATTTTGAGAACAATTTGAGATCCTATACAGAGAACGTTATGAATTTTACCTAGTTTCAACAAATGGTAATGATCTAAAATAAATCATTCGTTTTGAAAAATTATATGGAGTGGAAAGTTTCTGGAGTTGAGAACCAAAAGTCGAGTAGCTGGATTTATGTAATAATTTTAGCTGTTGGAAAGGTAATGCTTTTCTGTGTGGTATTTTTAGTATATTGTAGGACGACAAGCAGCGGAGCAGCGATCGTCATGCGACAACAGCGTAGTCCGACAGATGGAACACCACTAACCCCACCACAGTTATTGCGTAGTTTAGGTTTAGATACAATGACACCACAAGCGGAAGAGTTTGAGTTGACTTCTTCGAACTTAGTTACCCCTAAGAAATTATCTTGGAAAAATACAAGATTGAGTCGTTGAAACAGATGCAAGATACTTAATACTGAATGTGTATCAGTACTATGTGTTCGGCATATCTTTTTCTGCAAGTAACCTTTTTATGGATGTGACAGTGAATATAGATTTTATAGTATATCGAATATTGCTAGTATGCCATTTTGTATTTTACTTATTGGGAATACAGGCGGAATATAACATAGATAATGTGCAATTACTTCATTTAAAAAATAATAATTTTTTGTAAATGTTACATTTCAGGTCACAGTTGTTAAGGACGTTTTCTTTTCATATTTAGTTTAGGTATACAATACGATCGAAATTTTGAATTGGATGCAATGAGTAAATGCTTTACCGGCAATAGTGTATTCAGTATGTAGTAGTTCGTTGGGTAATTAGAAACTGTGAACAAAGTGATCGAGAATAGGAAGTTGTAGTGTTTCACAATTGCGTTTGAATTACTTAATATGTCGTGTCACATTAACGTACAAATTATTTAGACTTTGTCGCATTTTGAATTTTCGTTCACAGTAGTGTACGAGTTAAAAAAAGAATTTTTTTAGTGTACGAGTTACTCATACTTTGTTGGCATATAGTTGAAACGAAAAGGATATATTGTAAATAAGCATAAAATTATAAATACGTAATTTCAGGATGCCCCGGCAAATTTTTCCAAACATATTGATATCGCTGACAGGATGAAACGTGCTTTCGGGACCTTCGTGGGGAACAGTAGGTACAGTTTATAGACTTCGTTGAGAAAGGTGAGTTGTCATTTTAATTTGTTCTACTGGTAAAAAAGACATAATTCCGTACTGGGGTCAAAACTGAATAATATGGTGCACTTTTATACAAAAGCTGCCGTGGCTTGGCTTAGTGGATGTGAAGCTGGTTTTATATCCGGGAAGTAGCTGGTTCGAGCCCTGGGTCGAAAAAAATCAAAATTCCATGTCCTATTTTTCTTTGTTTTTTCTTCACGGTGGCTGGGAGTATTTTGCTGGAATTTCGGGTAACGGGTCTCAGTCGATAACAGTAGACGCGTTGAGTGTTAAGTATTTACTTTCAATTTCAACTCAAACTTGACTGAGTGATAGTATAGAAAAAGCACACACAAGATGGGGTTTGGACTCAAGAGCTTCAGCTCGATAGGCGGACAACAAACCACTGCGCTATGAGTGGTTCTGAAAAGTCAGTTTCGTATTTGAGTTTTATGATAGTAAAAACATAATAAAATTTTTACTGAAACAAGAGACAACAGAATATTAATTTTTGGAATAATGGAAAAGCGCTTATGTAAACAAGTTTAAAAAAACAAACAAGTTATTTAGTATTGACTTAATCGATGTAGGGCTGTCGCCCCAGGAGGGAAGGAGGTGTTGCTTGCGTTTTCTTTGGTTCGTTCCGAAGTAAATATCCTGGCGACGTCCCTTCCTTAAGAAACGCCGGTGTTATTATCCAAAAAATATTATTCGTTAAAGCAAAAATGCAAAAGTCATGCTAGGATTCGCATGTTGAAAAAAATGTTTTGATAAATTAAATGGAATTGAAAAGTCTTGTATAATATTGGTTTTATTGATTAACCCGTTTATTTATTATGTTGTTATGATTATGTTATGGCATTGTTGATGTATTGGTTTGAATGAATACTAATTCTCGTGTCTTTAATTATAGATCGTGCCACAAGCGGTATCCAGTGATAAAAATGAAGATACTTTCTTAAAAAATAAATAAAAATGAAAATATGTAATATTTTAATTTATTAATTGCTGTCATTTTGAAATAAATAACATCGCTTCAAAATTAGAAAGAAAAAAGTAAATTAGGAATGTAGTACAGAGATATGTGAATTTTTGAATGTATCTATGTGATGTATTATGTATGCTTAACATATATGTGGGTTGGTGTGACTGAATCAGCAATGGAAAAAGACTGAGCGTTTCTGGTATGTGTGTATTCCCGACTTTGCAACGCTATATATAACTGCAATCGCCATTTTATCAATACATACCAATTACCAAATCGACCTGGTTACCGCAGAGACTAGATGTAATTCAGCGTGATCATTGAACATGTGATAGGATGGTTAGGAAATGCTGCTGAACTGTATTATCTATATAATGGAAGCGGTTAAAATAAGGTGGAAGTACCCTTCGTAACGGTAGAAAGTGTTTTGTTTGTTGCTGTCGTGTGTGGTTAAACGCGATGATCGGTGTTGCAACGGAATAACATATAACTCTGCAAAAGCTACAGAAAAATAAAAGAAAAAACTGAATATTAAAATGAAATAGTGAACAATTGGTGTGTATAAATGTGTGTGGTATTTATGCATATATACTGTGACTGCGATATTTTGGAATGTTATATTATTCAAATTGGAGGACAAATTTTATGCGAGGAGGGGCAAATGTAGCGGCGTTAAATCGTGTGATTCGACTAACTATAAGCAAGTTTAGTGTTTCTAATCTTCAAAAAATAATAGATGCCCCCAATGTTAATGACGCCCCTCCCCAAAGTTATTGACGCCCCCCCGCCCTCGACCAAAACTGATTTTCTAAAACATCAAGTAATTATTAAATTAGTGTCTTTAAAACGATGTACCTATTCCCCTAGTGCCGGTAAGGGATCTAAAACCCCGCAGTACTAAGCTTGAGGATGTCGATTTCAGCCTAAGTTCAACATAATTTTAATAAGCGATTTTAGCAAAGTCAAAACTAAAAATTTTGTAAAGCACAGTCTGACAAAGGACAAAACAAGCTTTCGTGTTTGCGTGTGATTATGCTGTGTAATTAAGCTGTGTGACTGCATGTAATTATGCTGTGTGAAAGTAAATAGTTTTATATTCTGTCGATTTATAAAGTTAGGTAGTCGACTGGTTTGGACAGTTGTACACGGGTTTTGTCGTGGGTTCGATCCTCACCCTGGCCTTATTTTATTTTTTGTTATTTTGGTTGCCTTTTTTAGTTTAGGATTAACATTCGTCAAACTTCTGTAAATAACTTCTGGCCGTAATTTTGCGATCCATAATTGAACAAAAACAAGTTCAGAGGTATTATTAACCGAAGTTACCAAATTGTTTGACATAATTTATATCAGCAAGGTGTTTTGTAAGTTTGTGTATATAGATTGTGTTTTTGTGGGTGTTGCGTAACGGTTGGTTATATTGTATATAAGTGTGAAGATTGTTGTCAGTCGAATTGAGGATTATTGGTAAGTGGCTCTGCCACCAATTTATTGTATAATTTTGTTTAATATTATTTGATGGTTTAATAAAGATACTGGGAGTAAGATGAACCACAATTAAATTGATGTAAACACACGAGATATAAAACTTTCTACTGAAAAAGTACGACACGCAAGGCTCACGCGGGCTACAATCGAATTTTAAATATTTTAATTTTTTCTTTCGATTTTTTTCGGGTCCCAAGGGAACCCAAAAAAATTTCTTAAAAATTGGATTTTAGCCACGATTCGAAGCGGCGTGACGAGCTGCATCGAATGGTGTTATTTTTAATGAGGTCCAGTAACCGGATTCTATGTTATCGTCAAAAATGTTCAATTGCTGAACCTCTCAGCCTCCGATAGTTTTTGACCATAACTTAAGATTCTGTTGTCGAACCTCGTTAAAAATAACACCAATCGATTCATCTCGACAGGTTGCTTCGAACGGTGGGTAAAATTCAATTTTTGAGAATTTTTTGGTTCCATAGGAACCCAAAAAAATAGAAAAAATTAAAAAATTTTTAAAATTCGATTTTTTGGTTAGAATAATCAGGGGAGGTCTCGAAGATCACAAAAATACCAAAATTTCCAGAATCTGACCATTGTTGGGCAAACGTGGGCTGAGGGGATAAGGGAAAAGAACCTCTTTTTCTTGGACGCATATGGAAAAGAGTAAAAATGGTTTTGTTATCCTAACAAATGTGTTACTGAAATGTTCTTTTGTCTGAAACCCGTATTGGTACATGTTTTCTTTCTTGATACCCTCGTTTATCCTGTATTATAGAAACACTTAAATAAAATCTAGAAAACTAGCCAACGTGTCCTGCGTTGTTCATTACAAAAGCGCAATATTTTCGTCCATGTGAACCGGCCAATCCTACGCGCTATGGTTTGCAAATAGAAGATTCCAAGCATTAACACGTAGGGTTCAACTCCAATGCTAATACAGTAACGAAGGAAATGTGAGAAGAGTTCACAGAATTGATATTAGGAATCGCTCACCAAAACAATACACATAAATGGCGATAAAATTTATTACGCAAAATACCTCGCTTAAGACGAATAATCTATGCTTATTAAACAATGAATGGAACGTCCGACGTTAAACTTTCAGGGACGGTCGGAACCCTGTGGAAGCCAGTTTAGCTACACTTACTCGATTAGGGGCAGAATCACAGCCGGTCAAGTCTAATAGAAATTTGTTCAATATTTCAAACGTAAAAACTCAAATTTACTCTTACGCAAGATTGGATGAAACAACTTCCAAGATAAATTAGGATAGGGAACATCGGTCTAACGTTACGAACAAGCGCTTGTATGTAACGACATTGGTAATGTTGTTACGTTCCATTCCTTCGCGTTCGCTACCTCCACTCCTGCAGCGTAGAACCCACCATCCCGAGGCCCTGGTCTACACCGGCGCGAAAAAAATTGGGGCAAAACAACAAAACCACAGGGTAGCCCCTGAACCCCTACTTTGTCATGCATGGTCCGTATATACATGTATTTTCTACATTAAATTATCTGATGGTAGGAGAAGTACCATAACTGATTTTCAATTATCGTTGTGGCGGGCCCATATCGGCCATCGCCTAACAGTTGTGTAATAACTGTACTGGCTTTATTTTCCTATAAACCTATACTATAATATTACGTCCATATCTTGCAATGCTTAGGGTTAAGTATAAAACATCAGTACACGAACGCATTAAGTTGAGATATGTCCGTGCTCAGAAGCTACAATTTAGGAGATTAAATGCGGAAGGAGAAACCTTAAATTTTACATGAGTATACATATCGGCACTTATGGACTGTCAAGTCAACCCGAACAGCTCTTACGTATACGATTCCAAAAAATCAATAATATAGACCTTGAAATTTAATTGCCTCGTATTCACATCCATGTTACGATTTCGCTCAAAAAACACACTTCCGGAAATTAAAGAGACGAATCACAATAAAGACAATAATTTTTAAGTTTTAGCGAAATCGTTAAAATATAAATTAATTTTTGCTTCCGTTTCGCCGCGTAGTATCCCTTGCCCCCAGTTTGTTGATTACGATATATTTTTGATGATGTTAACCCGATTAATTTCTGGAGAGGTATTAATCATAACGAGGTATTTGTTATTTCTAGATCAGATCGAAAACATTTTTATTAAAATGACATCTTTTACTATTTAAGGTTTATAGAATCTAATTTGCCATTTTAAAATATATACCCTGCGATTTTATATAGCCTGCTATAGGTACACTGCTGCAACGCTCTTTCTCATATTCACCCGATGCACTTTGAATGGTATTTTGTAGCACTGCCGCGTTTAGTTATTTACATATCGCTTGATTTAACTGTTGTGTAAACACGTTATTGTTGCCGTATTACAACAATTATATATAAATATTGCATTTATATATGATCAAAATACGTTCAAACAAGGCATGATATAACTCGTTAAAGTGTCGGCATCATTTGCATCTGAGACTAAATATGTATGTACATTGGGCTTTAAATAAAATATAAATTTATAAGATGGTTAATTTCTATAAATGTATTTTTTGGCGAGCGGCAGCTTATATGAAACGGAGGTTGACAAATATATCTTTAGTGATTTCCATTGAACCACGCAGGAATTCTATAGGTTCTTCTATTTCTGTATTTACATATGTAAAATTCTTTATATTTACGATATGTATTGCCATGGTACTTACCATATAACATATTTAAAATAATCTTTTCCTACATGGCATTTTTTGTAACAGTTTTTCCACAAAAATAGCAACTACGCTAACTGTTGCAATAAATACAGTTATTGCTGCATCAAACATTTAGAAATTTGCTAATAAATCCCGGCACTAGCTGCGACTGTACATAATTTATTTTTAATACATCTTATATTAGTTTCTTAGCGCGAATACTACAAATATTTTGATCAACGACATATTTATACTGGTGTAGAATTTAAGTTTCTCTTCATCCGCATTTAACATTGTAAATTATCACGCTTTGGAGATATCCCAACTTAATGTGTTCGTGTACTGGTATTCTCTACTTGACCCTATTGGGGTATTTTATCCAGTGCTTAAGGCGCTTCGATAATTTTTGCGAAAATTGAGAGAAATTAGCAAAAATACGGGGACTATTTGCATATCAAACTGGAGGGTGCACCAGTATCAAACCGGAGGGGGCACCAATATCAAACTGGAGAAGGACACCAATATCAAACTGGAGAGGGCACTCCTATCAAGCGAGTTTTAAAAGAACCCATTAGAACGGAAGTACGCCAAAACGAATCTACATATCTCTATAACCGATCTAAATATACTGGCAGTATTAGGTTCATTTCGTTGAGTTCAATGTACCAGTGTTAGATACGACATGTGTGTTCCACGCGTTACAAACGATATGTCGTATGTAACACAGCTACATACGACATGTCGTATGTAACAAAAATTTTCGAATAGATGGTCGCATTATTCTGTGAATCAGCAATCAGTGCACGCATATTAATGTGAGTTTCGCATTGTTTAATTCGAAAGTTCGATCTTACGCCAATGCACCAAAAATCGTACCTTTTCGTCAGTCTGTTGTGTTACTGTTGTGATCAGGACTGTTCGTAACAACATTCGATTGTTGTTACAAAGTTGCGAATGGTCGTAACAAGATTCGAGCGTAACAAATGGAACGTAAGGACATTACCAATGTCGTTATATACAAGCGCTTATTCGTAACAATGTATGAATGTTGTTACTCATAAGCGTTTGTACGTAACAACACTAGCAATGTCGTTACATACAAGCGCTTATGCGTAACAAATCACGAAGGTTGTTCCATACTGTCGAATGTAATGTTTTCATACACACGTGCGTATATGCTGGCGATGTCGAGTAAGTGCACACATTTCTCTGTGAACGACGCATTATACTTGTCGTGAGAAACCGCAACATAACGATAGACCACCATAACTATAGAGACTACCGAAAACACGATGCTGCATAAATTACCGCGATAGAGATAGAGCATCTATCAACGGCTTTCTCTTATGCGTCGTTCACGTTAAGATGCATGCACTCACTGCACAAGGTTACGCGAGAACGAAGTGGTCGTTACACTGCAATTGTCATTACACAGTAATGACAATGTTGCCAGTCGCTACAAGCTTCGTGCAACAGCTGAGATTTCTGAACGATGCTTGTAGCGAGTATATCAATTGATGTTACACTACTCATAACAACATTGTTGAGTTGCACGCGTAGTGTAGCGACAACAAAGGTTACCACACGATGGTCTAACCAGTAATATCTTTGCATTGAAGCTGTAACAAAAACAGTAGTAGCTGCACGTTGGCGTAACATCAACAGTAGTAGCTTCCCGCTGGTGTAAATCAACAGTACTAGCTGCACGCTGGTGTAACATCAATTGAGAACAACACGCTATATTTGGTACGTAAACCCAAATTTTGAACGCTGGCGCAATAAGCAGGGGAATCTTATCACTGTTATTACTGAAGGGAGCATGTATGTATAAACAATGAGCTGAGTTGGAGAAATATCACCGTCGTGGGGTGTCGCAGAAGCGGTTTAGCACCTTCTCCGCAATTTTTGCTGACAAACGTGAACAAATTAACTGATGGGTTATAACAGAATGAAAGTGAACAACGACCGCTGATTGGCTGTGCACGCAAAAGGCGTAGGTGTACCTATGCTTCACTACGTTCTGCAATCTCGACAGAGTTACTGGTAATAGGCTTTCTGTTGATGTATAAACCACCCAAAAATTCTACAAATTTACAATTCTACAATTTCTTTTCAAAAGTTTAGGACGCCGGCAAAAGTTAGATGCGACCGCCCCTAATAGTCAAATAGGAGTTTTGGAATATCATCTCTTATTATGTACACTCGTCTAGCAGTATTATGTACACTCTCTACTATATCTAGTTACAATTCCCCGCGCAGCTACTTTTATTTCAGTACCAACAGTTCAAAGATTCTACTACCCAACCAGCGTTCAACAATATGGTTTATTTAACAAGCAATGACTGTGTTGGTCTCAATTGTTGTTACACCAGCGAACAGCTGCTACGATTTTTGTTACAGCTGTGCAAACATATCAGTTTTCGTTACACCATCGTGCTCTAACCTTTGTTGTCGTTACAGTGCGTGTGCATATTAAACAATGCTGTTACACGCAGTGTAAGATCAATTGATATAGTCGCTACAAGCATCGTTCAGAAATGTCAGCTGTTGCACGAAGCTTGTGGCCACTGGCAACATTGTCATTACTGCGTAATGACAATTGCAGTGTAACGAGCACTGCGGTTCTCGCGTAACCGTGCGCCTCGAGTGCACGCATCTTAATGTGAACGACGCACTACGCCACCAAGAATTCCTTCGAGAGAAAGAGGACGTTCTTCCTCTGCACGGTGCAAGAAGCACTAAAAACTGTTAAATATACACTTAAGGACCAACTGGAAAGTCTTAAAGAAACTAAATATCCGTACTTTGCGAAATCAGAAAAGCCATTAAAACTGTATGAAAATTGTACATTTGCGAGCTATCGACTATTAAGACTTAGTAAAGAAAACATCATTACTACTAATACTATATTATGTACCAAATTTAATTAATGGCCACCTAATAATCATTGACTTAAGCCACCTGCAGAAGTCCGAATATCAAATGTGTGATATCACAAAAACGGGGACGCTATCACCTTAATTAAAACAGTACATTTTGTGCTGGCAACATCAGAAACTGCAGAATGATGTAAAACTTTTCGTACCAAGAACTGATCAAATACAGATAGCTGCTTACAAATGTATACTTGTCACTCATATAGTTTAAATTAAGACGGCATTTTTCGGATCTAAAGGCTTTGTCAGAGATCAAAAGTTATTAAGTTCTGTGACATATGACGAATGCTATCAAGCGAACACTCCTATATTATTTGAAGATCAACATTATGAGTCAGGTTTTACCTACCAACTGGTCAAAAAACAAAGCCATGACATCAAATGGAAATGGTGTTGCTACTTTTGTGACACCTGATGATGTTCAAGGTTTATTTACATTGCTTAACGTCTTTAGTCAATGATTAAACTCGTAAGACATCCAACAGAATATATATCACAAAAGTTGGTGCAGTAAACTTCCTTGGCACAAATCTTCCACAATTCTTGCATCCAAAAGAAAATAAAACCTTCAAACATACATGATTTTCTAACAAAAATGTTGACCCAGTGAATTTTAAACTCAACTATCTAGAAATTAATGCAAACAGAAACTAAAACGTATGTCGCAGTTCTGCGTGAACTGTACGCAAACAGGCGGCGACTTCTGCATGCCGTTAAACAACTTTTTAAAATTGACCCGACCATAGCACTAGAACATGTTTGCAACGTGACAATATTTTTGCACAAAGGCATGAGGCAATACTTATTTGTTAATGCTTCATTGTTAACGTAACCACAGTGCACTGGTGTCACAAGATTAATTAATAACACCTGTTATGAATATATTCCTGGTGAATTTAAAAGTCAAACTTGATTCTTGTTACTATGAACAAGAGGCTTACTACTAATGTCAGGCTCTGGACCATGTACACAACTATCACCAAGCATACACTTATTTCATCGCATACAAAGTAACTAAAAACACTTTAGACCTAATTTGCAATCACGAATGACATCCGTTTAATGTTAGCGCAATCAAAACTTTCGTTTATTTGGAAACCTACATATCGTAAGCTACTATATCAGGCAGGCACAGCGGACAAGCCGCTCGTATCGGTATAGCGAGAATAGATCGCTCAATTAACTATACAGCTGCACTTGTAATCCTGATATGGTTTACATTGTTCTCCAAGGTTTGAGAGAAGAAGTAACAGAAATATTAGAGGGATATGGTTCTGCCGTATGCAATGCCATTGGAAGCATAGCTCCTGGTGTAACAAATTTAGTTAACGAATTGTTACTGGGCCTGTACAAGCGTTATTAACATTGTTATCGGGGGATATATAGTCGCAGTACTTGCATTAACTTATCTGCTTTACAAATACAGAATTTGCCACATTATATCTCATACTCTTAGAAGTTACAAAAACAGTAAGAAAAAACAAGACACTTTTCTAAGCAAATATTCATAAAATAAATATTGAAGAAACATCTCAACTATAATTAAGTCGAAATACAAATTAAAATACAAAAATTTGACCACTGGTGAAGAAATATAAATGGATATTTGGCCGCCAAACCCAATTGTTGGACTTGATACAGGTACTTTTGTAATTCCTGTATCCATAGATGGAATAGACACTATGGCACTTTGAGACACCTTATATTAATGTCATACGGTACTTTTGTTAAATTAAAACGACCAAAGACTACACTACCTGCCATTCCAGCAAAATCTTTCACAGGCGCAGATTTCAAATTCCGTGGTACTGTTCTAATACATATTAAACTTTGTACCAAAACATATGTGCGTGTTTTCACAATATAAGAAGATGCTTGTTGTCGTTAAGACTGCGTACTTGGCGTCGATTTTCAATGACGGTTTGAAATATTCACTTTGGGCTTTCAAAACTATGAGTTGCAACGGCAACAACTACAGAAACAGAAGTTATTCTTTCACAATCTGTAGTATACCATTACTGAACTGTCGTATAAATTTGATACAGCCTAGAGCCATTGTCTTACAACCTCAGTTTCAAAAGTTGGGTAAACGATCATGAGAAACGTGTTCCACTGTAACTACGGCTAAAGAATGCTACCTTAAGTTTGTTCTATGCAACGTTAAACCTTATCAAACAGTTCTTTATAAAATCATTCACTCAGCAGATGCGCACGACATTGAGAACATCATTCTTTAAGTCATGCCGTTGTCGCAGCTATCAAAGGTAACTGGAAGTTTAGGCAAAGCACAAATTTTGATATTCCTTTTTTGGACACACAAATAGAAAACATCATGACTGCATGTAAGCAATTAGACGTTACACAGAGGGATGAAATTTCGGCATTATTACTCGACGTTCACGATGTATTCGCACAGTCTAATCACAATTTAGGCAAAACTGATATTGTTAAACATTTCATTAATACGGAACATAAAGTTCCGGTGAAATATATACCATATCTCCTCTCCAAAGCAGAGAGACAAATCTGTGATGACCATATGGCTAACTTGGAAAAATCTTATCATATTGTTTCTTCATCCTCTGCCTGGTCAAACCCACTGGTTTTCGTTCCAAAAAATATGGAACTACAAAATTCTGTATAGATTTCACATCATTAAATAAGATTACTAAGAAAGACATCTATGTATTGCCTAATCGCAATGAGTTATTTAATGTCTTGGGGAAGGCGAATTACTTCATTTCCCTAGATCTAATGAGTCGTTACTGACAGACTGCCATTAAGATAAAGACAGAAAAAAGACTGGGTTTGTCACTTACTCTGGTCTATAATAGTAAAAGGTTATGTGTTTTGTACCTTGCAACGCATCTGTTACTTATAATAGACTTATGGAGAGGGTCGTACGAGGCTTGACTAGAAAATTCTGTGTGTGATATATGGACGATATACTTATTATTTCGGACACATTTTCTGATCAGCACAAAGACATGCAATAGGTATTTACTAGATTACGAATGCATAATTAAAAATAATAAATCAATAAATGAGACTCTGTCAAACTAGAATTAGCATTTTTGGTTATGCGGTAATAAACTTGAAATGCGCCCAATCATAACCCTATTTTGCAAAAAGCAATCGGTGACCGCAATGCGTTGTTATGAAACAAACTGTAGTTTTGCCATCCATTTTTCGCTAACAATATTCGGTCAGATTTCGGTTTCATGTCGCAAAATTCAATTTTGTAGTCGAATAAAAATATTCCTTTTGTGAATTCGCAGAAAAAGGGTTAAATAACACGCCGATAACGTAACGTAGCAATAGTCGACGTTCTTCAAATCTACCGACTTAATTAGCTTCATGTTCTAAAACAGAGTACTCGGTCGTAGAGGTGGTAAATCATGTCTGTTCGCGAACTGCTGCTACCTCCTTCCACGAAATAGTTCGCAAACAGTAATATTCAACATCACTAAAGCAAATACAAAATTTTGATTTTAATACCAACAATTTATAACAACAAATTCTGACATTAAATGTAAATATATTTTCTAGACCAACATATGCGGTGTTTGCGAACACTTGGTCAGACATACACGTACGCTGTATCAAATCATATTGTTTCACAGATACAAAACACAGACCCATAACACTATGCAATAAGATCATACGTGTTAAGCTCCGAGGTTTCAGAGGGTAGTCGGAGTCGCAGGCGGGGTTCGAGAACAGTTACGTTTAATATTATTCTAATTAAATCAAATTAAATCTCGCATAATGCAGTCATGTCCGCGAACAACAGAACAGGTCGTCTGTTCGCGAAGAGGGGTGTGTTGCATTATTCTAATTAAATTGGAATATATATCGCACTTGCATAACTCACTCATGTGGGCGAACAACAATAGACACGCACGCTGTACCTAGTCTGCATGTTTGCTCGCTAACAAAATTTGAGGTCGGGAGCTCTACGGTTCCCGAATGACAAGTTCCAAATTAAAATTATGTAAACGTATGTTCACCAACAACTTAACAACTTCATTAAAATGTTCGATAACATTATTAATATGGTTTGGAACTAGTAACGCAAATGTTTTGAACCGTTTGAAGATGGAAATCGTATCGCGAAAAAATGGTCGATTATCGATGTTTTTTGGGAATGACAAAACACGATTGTTGCTGGGCGCATACAAAGTTTAGTCTCGCATGATATCGTAGGCAAAAGTGGATTTCTAGCTTACGGAGCTTAAACGAATTTTGGGGATAACTAGTTAGTACAAGCGATTTGTTCCACTGTATGCTACGGTTGCTGAACCTTTACATAAGCTTTTTCTTAAATTCATGACAGTTGGTTTGACAACTTCTTTCGTCGAACCTTTCGAATTAAAATCATGTCTAAATAAAGCACCCGTGCTAATTTTTCTCGACTTTACGAAACCATTCCTCCTACATACAGACGCTAGTGGTACATGATAAGGTCAATACCGAGTCATCGTCATGACAGTAAGTTATGAGCTATCTCTTACACTAGTCGTTCTTTACAAAAGCCAGAAATAAGCTAAACAGTTATTGAGAAAGAAGCGGGGGTCATTGTGTGGGCAGTCCAATACTTTAGACCTTACTTATTTTTGAAACTGTTCACTGTCATCACAGACTATACGCCTCTGAATTGGCTGCTGGAGCACCAACAAACTTCACCTAGATTAACTCGCTAGAACTTAAAATTATTAGAACATTATTCAGATCACATTCCTGGTAAGCAAACTGCGTTGCTGGTGCATTATCTCGCGTACCACTTTGCGCTGCAATTCGGTCGACTTCAAACATTCAACATAGTTGTAATTCTATAAAACGCAACTTATACCTTGCTACAGTAGAAAATTTGGATTTAAACAAAGTTAAGTAACTGGAAATTGAAGTTAGCGAAACTAAATCATTAATCCAGATCTTATCAAAACAGCACTTCGATTAAAATCATTAAAAACTACAAACTCATAAACCGGTTATTATACTAATTATATGGAGGGAACTTTTGATCGTGGCGCCTTCAGCATTACGTCCAGAAATCATACAAATCCAACATGACGATATCTTTGGAGGACATCTAAGTATACGTAAAACGCAAAAGTTAGAGCATATGCAAAAGCATGACACATTACTATTGGCCTAAAATAAATAGTGAGGTCTGTAACCACGTGAAACGATGTTTCTCTTGTCAAACTAACAAAGGTAATGCGGGATTCTCGTTATAATGTTCCCACCACTTGGAACTTATATACCCCACACAGTGGCAGGCACACCCTAGACTACAGGGTGTCTTAGACACCCCTGTGTTTTTAAATATAGTTTCAAATAAATTTCAAACAAACCTAGCTAATAGTTTGGCTTATTTCAGGCGGTGTCAATGAACCATCGTTGCTTTTTCGTTTTGCTGAGGGTTTCCGCCACCCCGTGGGGTCATTGTACATAGGGCCTACAGGATACCGTAGAAACATCGCATTGTCAAGCATAAAACACCGAAATACTACATTGCCAAAATGAGGTATCTAGGGGTGTGCCCGACACCCTTATATTTTGTTAGATGGTGTGGGTGTCACTGTCACCGTCTTTACGGTATAGTCTACACTACAGGGGGACAAAAGTTCCAACTGTTGGGGACATTATAAAATGAATCCCGCATAAGGTGACCACAAGTGATGTCATTACAAAACTACTTGAGGTAACTAAACGATTTGATAGAATTGAAATTGACTGCTTTGCTCGGTTTCCCAGAAGAAAGCACGGTAAGAAATATTTTGCGGTTATCAGCGAATATCTGACTAAATGGGTTGAAGCATATGCAACCTATACTGAGACGCACGTAACTGCTGAGACCAATTCTAAACTCATAGTACAGAACTTCATGTGTGTCCACGAGGCGCATAAACAACTATTAACCATGGTACTAGCATTCTTAGTTTCGTGATTAAACAAATTTGCATTCTATTAAGCACACACAAAGCCAACACAACATATTTTAACTCGAAATATGATAATATATTCTGTGAATAAGCAATGACACTTGTGGGCTAAATTAACACTCCTATTGTGCTGCCCAGTTGGTAGAGGTGGAAGTTTGTACTCGGGTCTAGACCTCAGAAGGCGGAGTTTTGCAACAAACGCAGTTGTCTATATGGAATCCAATGCACCCCTGTTAAATTTTTAGCGGATTAATTTGACACTCTAATATGTTATTTAAGTGTTATAGTAATAATCTACTACAAGTGCTCTAAAATAATAGAAGATAAATGCTTATATTGAATGGTGAAAAAGTAGATCAGGGGTCCACTGGACCCCCTTCAAACTTTCCCGGTGCTGAAATATGATACCTAAACTTTATAAAAATTACAGTCGCAGCAGTCTCTTTATAATATGGCGCCGCTTTGGCCGCATTGCATTACCATGCATATACCCGCAAACAAAGAACTATGCCAACGTTTAGAATGATATTGAATATGAATTGTCAAGAGATCTTGTAAGTATGTATAAATATATGTAATGAGTATATAATAATATGTGCTAGGACCAGTTCTGGCCCTAAGGTATCCCAGCTGCACCACTTTCAATTTTCGCCGTGGTGCCCGGACAACCCCGGCTTACACGATTCCCCGTCGGACCCTAGTCTGACCGATGGGAACCGCTTAGCTTAGTGGGCTGCTCGGCGGGTTAACCAGGGTGTTCGGCCTGGCCCCTATATTGGCCCACGTGTCTAATGGTATGGAGGTCCCCTTGAGGGAGGGTCATCCCCTAGGCCTGCTCACAGGTAATGAGGTTGACCCGTCATTCCCTCTATTTCTGTTGTTAAGTCCTATGCCCGGTGACAAGACCAAAGTTTCCCTAGCAGTAGGGCCCGTTTTCGAAGGAATCTAATGAGCCGAAAGATCTTTCCGTGGCCCTTGAGCTCTTAAGCGACAGAGGTGAAGCAGTTTTACCTTAGTTTGATGCACGGACTAGCCAATTGGGTCGCGTCGGTCTACAGTGGTTGAGGGTTATTCACTGCGTATGGTTTGGGTGGGGCCGTGATTTTACTAGGAACGGTGAAGCAAAGCCTTAGGTGGGAAACAGGGCTAGTGAATCGGAGAGAAAGTATGGCTGGCACAAGCAATGTGGGGAGGCGGCGTGCAACAGCGGGACGGGGACTTAGGTCAAGCAGTGCTGAACATATCTAAGGGAGGGCCCTACATTTTCATTGCCCAGGATGTGCCTTGTTTGAATCAATCTACTCCGCCTACCAAAGTAACACGCAAAATTGTTTTACTTCTCGGGTTCTTCCCTTTTTTGATAAAATACGACATAGCACATGTTCAAAAAGAAACAAAATTATCACCCACTTGGGTGCTTAAACAATGATGTACATCGAAACCAAGCCGGACCTGAGCCCTGCAACAGGTCCCTGGCTCCAACTATGCATGCGCGAGTATTTTGAAAATGACAAAAATTTCGACCTCCCCTTGTCAATTACAATTCCTACTGGATGACGAAATGGTTCCGGTGGGCTCCACTTGGGCCCTTTTCGAAACGCGGAACCCTGTCGTTAAGGCCTGCGCCTTAGGTTTGCCTACTCACCAGTCATGTAAAATTCTGTCCTCGTTTTAGTACCACCCTAAGCTTCTCTTCAAATGGCCTTAATCCAATCATAGGAGCGCGGGCGCAGCGCTCACGAGAGCGTGAGGTATCCGACGGACACCCCAGCACCCGCAAAGACCACTTCTGTTACTAAGCCTATGCGCAAACATTTTCAACTCCGTAGCCTGCCCGGGCGGGCCTCTTCCACGCGTCCGCTGTCGAAGAGTCCGCCCGAGGCACTCAAACCCTAAAATTTTAGTACTGAACACCCGTTTCGAATGCTACAACCACGTCGAGTCCAGCGAGATCCCCAAAATCCCTTTCTTCGGGTGGCCCACATTTTCTTCACTAAGACGCCTACCTCTGAACTTGGGCTGTATAACGATTCGAAAACGACCCTGACATGCCTCTCCCTTGAGACAGTTCGAAATTGCACACGTTTAAAATAGCCCAGAGGTGCGTATCTGTCTAGACCATTTAGAAATGGCGGGGATGCTGAAATATTTGGAAGATACGTACCCCTTTGAGGTAATTTAGAAGTGCACGGGTTTCCTTTCGTGTTTCTTCCAATATAATGCAACAAGGTGTGATCCTGACGGTGATCCAGGAATGCACAGACGGCAGAAGTATTAAATATACATGACCTTTTAAAATAACTCTGACGCGTACAAGGTTTTAAGAACATTCACACATACGTAACCGTTAAGATACTTCCGACTAAACTAGTCCTGGAATACGCAATGTGAAAACACTCAGAATTTCACCCACCGAGCGTTCACCGCAGACGCCGCCCGGTGGGCGGGGAACCAGTCGAGCGGAGGGTACGTTGCCCCCCCGTTTCAATTTTTTTGCCCGATTTTGATTCTAGTTTTGCCAGAGCTCATCCCACTCTCTGCTGCGCGGGCACAGCACTTGCGGGAGCGCGAGGTATCCAACGGACACCACAGCACCCGCAAGGACTGTCCCTGTTTCTAGTCTTACGCGAAAAATCGAAAGCCCATGAACGAAAAGCCCGGGCGAGTCTCTTCCGCAAGTCTGCAAGCCGAAGAGCCCACACGGGCGAAAAGCAAAGCAAGAACAAAACATAAGAAAGACTTCAAAAATTTGGCGACAACCGCCAAAACCCGACTAATTTTAAAGCTAGCAGTCTCGACTGGTCCCATTTACACGCCGCGCGATCTCCTTTTATACCGGCCGATGCCCCCTTTTCTTCTTTTTTGGGTTCTCTTATGCGCCAAATCATCGTTCGCCAATTTTCAAAATTCAAAACTTTGGACTAAACTACACATCCATATAGAGATATACAAAAATATTTATATATATATATATATATATATATATATATATATATATATATATGTATATATATATATATATATATATATATATATATATATATTTATATATATATATATATAAACCAGCTTATATCCTATATACCTATATACCTACAAGAGTTGACAAATAAACAACGATCAAACAGCGTACAGTGTAGTAAACATCGGCCCTCTAGCAGTCGCCGCCTGATAGCCTTTGTACGAGAAAACAACGCCAGCAGCCAAGTGTGGCCGAGACGTGCCAGCAGCACTGAACCTCGCGCTGGTCGGTGCGAGCGAATTTTTCCATCAAAATATAACGGCGCTCGGGGCGCCGTTTTCTCATAGGGATATCGGCTCATTTTTGCCGATATCTCGGGATCTAAAAACAGTAGGCGGTCGGGGGCAGGACCAGAATCATGCCCTGGCAGGCCGGCTACTGGTGAAAATTTAATATCTAAAGTAGCTCCTATGAGAGGCCCGTTAGAGGCCGATTTAGGCGCCCAAAACGGAAAATTTTGACGCCCCATTTGTGTTTAGGGGATCCCGAGCAGACTCGCGGGGGTAGGCGGTCCCGGTTTTCGAGTAAACGGTTAGGGTGGGACACAATAAGTCTCCCGGGCTCCAGAAATCGGGAAGTTTTGATTATTTTTGGTGTCTTTTTTGGCTTGGAAATTGGAGGCTTAAGCGCCTGTTCGGGGGTCCATAAGTATTTAGGAGATTCAAATTTATAGACCCGCCGGGGCGATTTGACACCCCAGTAGAGTCCTTAAGAGGGTTTAGTCACCCCTATTCCCCTATAATTTGTGGGAGACCCAAAAATTGAATTTTCGTGACGCACCCTAAAATAGTGCCTTAGAAAATTTGTATCCAGTATTTCAGTTGCCTTTGACCGAAAGTTTGAGCTATTTGAACATGATCGGCCTGAGTATCGGTAGTTCGAACTCGTCCTGACAAATTTACGCCCCTTCCCCTATATATATCATACACAATACGTATTGTAAGTACCGCACAACAAGTATACTATAATATACAAAACATTTTATGCACACTCTACCCAAACAACTATAATTCACAAGGATCGACCGGACACCCCAAACCGTGGTAATCTTTCACTTTCGGTGCCAAAATCACCCCGGGCACCTTCGGGCGGCGGAGTGTGACCATACAAATACAGTGTAAATGAAGTACAACTGTTTATTTTTTTATAACAATAGTAATAACACTACACAATGATCCTTTTATCGAGAGGCCACACTCCGCCGGTATCCGGTCGTCCATTCCCATTTCTCCTACGAATTTAGTATACTTTTAACGTTCTATCGTTTTCTTGAAATTGGGGCTGTTACAATATATATACATATATCACAATAAATTTATATTTTGCAAGTTTTTGTACTTAGCATAAGTAATGCCTCTAAGAGCGAAAAAGCTTGGTCAATACTAGTTTCCAAATCAACGCATAACATTGCTAAATACAAAGTAGCATTGCTTTTGCTGCAATGATAAAAATACCATAGTTATGCTTAAATGTTTAGCATTATTAAAGCTTAATATTAAGTGCCAAACAATGTTTGCAATCAACGTATTTATGCTAAAAATTTAAGAATAATTACATTAGATTTTTATTAAGCACAAACCAGTGCTAAATATATTAAGCACAAGTATTTCCTGTGTACTGTAGTATCCTTCTGACAAAATTTCACTGTGTATCGTTTCAGTCCTGTTTTATCAATATAATACCTTTTGTGGTTTGTATTGCTTATTGAAATCATAGAGATGGATTGACATATCTAACAAAAAATACCGAGGAAATCAAACCGTCAAGCGTTTTCAAACTATAAACTACATCGTAAATTTCTATTCGTTATTAACTAAAAATGCATTCAAAGACATCACTTACTGCAGATAATAACCTGCTCACACAGGTTTTACTGCATTTTCTTTTAGCAGCTTTTAATGAAACAACATAAATGAAGTGGAACGCTTATCGAAAAAATGTGTTGTTATCGAGCTAGTTTTTCTCAAGTCTCTCCTTTTTCATGCCAGCCAATTTACGCAATTTGCCTGAAGAAATTAAAACCATCTTCACTCATGCTACTGATGTGCATTTTATTAGTTACGATTTGTTTGGGACAAATCATATTTTTTTAAAATTTACTTCAATTGTTAAACTGATGTTTCATCTCAGCATTGTACAACATAGCATAAGTGACATAAGACTTTATATGAGATAAATTTGACCAACTGGTTGACTTTTAATTAACTAAAAGCATTGACTTTCTAGTCACACTGTATCAACATGTATAAAGTGTGTGCAAAGATACGAAGTTTTAACGGTGATACTACAGTGAACAATGTTAGCACTTACGATGCGGAAAATACACATGACTAGTCACGAAATATGCAAGCATATATTACTGGCCTAGAGACATGAAACAGAACATGTACGGCAACCTTATGCAAACAGTGACTGTTTCGAAGTTGGAAAATGAGATGCTTCCCAAGCCCAGTTTAAAATTCTAGAAAGAGAACATACAATAGTATACGTTACGGCCAACGTTGCGACCATATTAGAACTGTCTTATACAGCCATTGTGTAGAGACCCTTATACCAAGGGGGTACCACAGCTAAGGGTTTCAGGCGATGCCTCAGGTGAAATTTTATTTACACACTGCTCCGCAATATCCACAGCAGGTAATTATAAAGTATGTTTAAGCAAAGCCATAGGCGCGAGAACGATTTTGGGATAGTGGGCAACCTGTGTTTTAACCGTACTTTATTCATCGACAGCCTAAAATATATGTAGAACTAAAAATTTAACTTGTAGTTACGCAACGGGTATTGCCAATTTTGAGGGTAAAAATTGTTATTTTGCCCTAAATCTATCGAAGAAATATAGTTACGCAATTGGTACGGCGTAATGCGATTGCTGAACGTTGCAGTAAGCGATGTAAATCGGTTGCAAAATTTGCTGAGATAAGACGTTTCTTCGAAAACATAAGGTTATTTCAGGGTGGCGAAACGGCTTTTACCCCCCTCCCCCACTTTAAATTCCAGGAGTGGCACGACCCTTTGCCCCATCGTTCCCGCGCCCACAGCCTGTTTTTTAGAATCAGTGTATATTGTGAGTGATACTCCTATATGTTATGTAGAATGTTTGACGCACAATCACACCATGTGTCTGATATTGTTGCGGGAATGAATATAACTTTTGTTCTATTCAAAAATAACCATAAGCGTCTTTAGAGCACACAGAAATAAAAAGGAACATAATATTAGCATTATATTTTTCCGTTTATTCCAAATAAATGATATCGCCCTTGGGTAATGCAATTATATATGTATACATGATGTATGCATATAAAATATAATACATATTTCTCTATATACGATACCAAAAGGCCATTGAAAATTTTGTAGACTAGTGTGACAGTCGGTCATTGCATACTCTTACTCATGTATTTTCGTTGTCCGATGTGTGGCTCTTTTCGATTTACCAATCAAGCACTGCCAGGAACTACCATACGTAGTTACTTGGGTATACGTGCAACCCATACATGCTAATACGGGTGCACGGTTATCCCCTTTCCCGGGGTCTCGGTTACCGCCTCATCCCTGACGGCTCCTAGGTGACAAACACATAGACGAACCCCTATGACCTGCACCGACCACAACCTTACCCCTTCAACTTGGACGCCAAAAGCCTTCGCCACCCCGACTACACCTATTGCAGTTTGCACATCGGTTCATATATGATGCAACTACACAGTAGTTTTCAGGGCGGCGTCGCCTACCCCAAAATAAGACATATCGCTACGGGAAAATACATGGATATGAACGAGTATAAAACTCATCTACAAAAATGCAGCCTTAATACGTTATATAAAGTGTATTTATAAATATGTCTTCTACATGTAGGAAATACACGTTACAAAGGCTATCGTGTTTCAATAATTTATTAGTCGGCTTGCATTTATTACTTGTTACGGATGCGGTGATATAATGTATTAACCTGATGTCAGCCAGATTGGCTTTCTTGATTTTCTAAGCGTATTCTTAAAAATAACAAAGCGTTTAGCATTTTACCAAATAGAGGCACATGTATGTGACAGTCTACGTTGCGACGTGCTGCACTAATTGATGTCGTGTTGAGTGTGTTTACACGTGCGTTGTTGTTCGTTCGCTTTGTGAGGTTCCGTAAGAAATCGAGCAACAGTTCCTTAATAGCGCAGGGGCTAACGTACAGTGCTCTCAGCAGAACGGCCCCGGCTGTTCGAACCGCCGCCACGGCGAAAGTTTGTTCGATATTGTACGAAATACACATAATTCATGCGGGTAAGTGTTAAAGCTATATATATTATCACTTCGGTTTATTCAGGAATGTTCTAAACAGCATATGTTAAAATCAACATTGTAGTAATTTTTTCAAAGATGCTGAACTGAATGCTCTTATTATGGCGATCGCGATTAGGGTACTTTAAATATCAACCCTTCTCAAAGTTTACGTATGATTTATTAGTGTTGTTGATAAATTAGGAAATTTATCATGGTCAGAGTTCTCTTATAGTATTCGTAATGTTCGACATTCGGCCCTCCTGTTTATGTCATTCGGCGCCCCTGTAAACAACAGTCGAGAATATCTTTACGACAATCTAGGGCCCATCTGAGCCTTAGGCCGCAACCCTGAAAGGGTAGAGGAATGTAAAGGGCGGTCCTACTTATGTTGAAATATGTTTTTATAATTTCAAAAGACCAATAAAAGCCACAGTTGTCTGATTGTCCAAATACTACATGCAGATTTGCTCAGAAAATAGATTAGGACGAACGAATCTTATCCTACGAAATAACTTAGACAGGTGCCGATTGGTGCTACCGGCTATGGGCCGGCTCCCAAAGCCAATTTACCCTCCTCTGCTGAAGGCTGTGGATCATACCCCCTCCATTTATTCAACAGCGCGCGGAAAATTTTAGCAAATATACACAAAATAAAGTGAATATTGCCAAAAATTGGAGTAAAATTAGCAAACAAAAGAGAAAATTAGGAAAAGTTTTTCGCAGATTGGCAAAAATTGGGAAAAATTTTAGCGAAATTAGAAAAATTTGAGTTTTTAAAAATTTCAATATTGACACCTCCATGACCTATCCTTCTTCCGCCGATTATCTACTCCTCCTCTAAGCCGACAGACCTTCGACACCTATGATTTAGGTAATTTTGAGATGATCAGACTTTTGGATTTAATAAGTGAAATTACAAAAACAATTGAGTCAAATAAACTTATTAACTCTTTAACGCCCGAATTAAACACTGAGGTACTATCAAACCAAACGAACAATAAACAAAAGCGGACATTTTATGCTCAAAACTTGGTTAACACATAAGTTTACTAATTTAACACTTCAGGTTATTGGTAGTGGCGTTAAAATGTTAATTGATACGAAGTAGTTCGTCAATTACTGCTGATAGATCTGAATTACTTCCAATAGATCCTATCTGAACTCACTAATTTTCATATCAAGTGTATCGACAATGAAATATAAACCATTATATTTTCATAATTACTACATTCGCAATTCCTAATTATATTCCAATTTATTTTCATAGCTGAGTGGGTTTATTACAGCCACCGAATAACTGTTACTCAAATTTTCGTTACTCTAGCAAATACGTCAGTTCCAGCCTTAAATATAGTTCCCTGTATGTCGACTTTGTAAATAACTTATTGTTTTTTGATGAGCGTGTTTTTTTCTATAGGCGATATCAGAGTTCACCCTTGAGTATTAGTTTACGCAATAGGAAAATGTATCAAAATCAGAAACATTGTTTGAAATGTTAAGTAATGTTGCGTCTAGGCACGTACGTATCTGATCTGAATGTTTACACTTGTGTTTGCACACAATCATGATCCACCTACGTGTGAATTAGTGGCTGAAAATGCCTGAATTGTTAACTACTGTTTATATGCATGTAATGGGTTATATTTGCAGTATTTTGTCGTAACACAAATGTATATGTGACCGTTCATAGCTGTTTTATTATATTGTGATATGAACAAGCAAAACCAACCACAAAACTGCTATAGTTCAGTGCAAATAAGTTAAAGTTTCTTTCGAGAATAAGGTCCTTAGAGACCTAACTTAGCTAAAGTCCAGATATAGAGAAATAACTATATTGTTGATGATCTTGGAAACAATTTCCATTCAAAAAATAACACTCCGACAGAATATATTGTATTTTAGAAAGTATTCTGAATTGTCATATAGCCTTTCCGACTTTAAATTAGAAGATCAGTTCGTTTTATATTTGCTAGTATATACTTAAAAGTATTTACGAAATTTATTAAATGTGAACTACAAATGTTTCACGTATGCTTATTACGATGCATTTATCCATCACGAAATATACATATAATTTGTAGACTCTATGAGGTTTCATGAGATATGACCTTCAATGTTAAGTCACAGATAACTGGTTTAATTCACAAGTTTACGAACCAGATTGCGGGGAATCTAGTCCGTTACTGATTAGTGATGTAAACTTAGTCAATTCTAGGGATTACTTCATTGATGTTCATAAGGGTGGTACGAGTACGCGACCCCCTCTAAGGGTCGGACCTCTTCTTCAAGCCAAATTTGCCACCTGAAGGTTCCGGATCTATGCCCCCCATCTCACGCGGCAGTCCCGCGCGCCTAAAGTGCACGGAAAATTTTGGGACATAATTAACAAAAATTGTGGAAAATGGGGCACAAATTAGGAAAATTTGACGAAAGATTATAGGAGAAAAGTTATATCATACGATGTCGAACATGCTATCCATGTTTACTAGTGCACAACAAAATGATTGGGATGCATTCTTACTGCCTGTCTTTTTTATATAGAGAACAAACCAGTGCCCAGGAGTGTACTAAACGAAAAGCCATTTTACTAACGAAATCCTTACTGACCATATGACTAGCATTATTTCGGAACACTAAAACAACTGATAATGAGCAAAACTATGCGACTGATGAACCTAAATAATTATCACTTCTTTGAGAAACTGCACATAAAACGACCAATAAATCACAATCTAAAGAAAAATCATACTACTATCGCAATGCTAAAGATTATATTTTTGCAGTTGGCGATAAAGTACTACTTTTAGACTAAAGCGAATTAAAGCCTAGATAAAAAATTGGGGCATCCATAGAAAGATTCCTATAGGATTTTAGATATAAACCCAACAAAGTTTCTGTTAGGTCATGCGACTTCTCTGATAACCCTAGCTTTAAGGTTAACGTTAAACGAATGAACGTTTTTGTGGCCCTTATGCGTGATTCCACTTTAGGTGCGCACATTTGGGTTGTTCTTCTGTCAAGTCAGTTCACGAATGCGAACAAATGACGGTTTGTATTTATGTACGAGTACACGCTTTGTGGTGCAGCAACTCGTAGGCGCTGTTCGCGGTCACTATTTGGCGATTTAGCAACGCATTTTGCTGATCCGTACAAGTGAAAACGCAATTACCAATTACTTTTTCTCTTGTATGTTATAATATACAAATAGCGAACATATTTCTCTGATTCAGAATGTCATTTGATGAACGCGGTCAAACGTCCAAAATGGGCAAATGTGAGCGAACGCAAATTCCATTCGCACATCACAGAGCCCATGTTCGGGTTCACAAAAATGCGAATAGCAATGGCAAAAATGTGAACGCGAAAGTCGTGATTTTGATAAAAGATCAACCTTGGTGTACGCACCTAAAGTGGGCTCACGTATTATGTGCCACGCACAGGTAACTGTGACTGTAGCGTAAGATATATATATCTGATATATATAATTCTGATTCAAAATCTTTTCTTCTCTCAACCTGCATCACGACCTGCTTACTACCATCTGATCACGGCTTGGAGAAGTATAGCTGTTCGGTTGGATTCGCTGACAAAATTGTGCACTTTGTGTTCGTTCTGATTAACATCAATCCACAATTTATAACAAGGCCATATTTATAGCCGATTACTCAAATTAGCCATTAAACACGTCAACAGTTTAAAAATATATTTCTAACAATGAACAGACAACGAATTTCACTTGTTCGTACTGGTCAATGCTTCTAAAACATCTTGAGCATCACTGTTACAATTTTCCATGCAATAAAACTTTAATGCACTATACCAAAGATCTTTAAACTCTA
>JASANE010000456.1:0-32839 GCA_030248225.1 Trileptium ribeirensis | reverse complement strand
TATCTGTATGTGCTGTATCTGTTGCGGTAGAAGAAGTTCTGCGACACGCTTGTTCTAAATTGATCATTTTTAACCTCAGAAGGTCCTCTAGCGGCACCAATTATAGGCCACATGTCCTCCAAATGGCTTGACCGCGACCCTTTTTGTCCGGCTTGCATACAAACAGACCATAGTTCACGTGTCGCTGCATCAACCTATAGAATAAAGACTTATTTCGGATTAAAATTTGATCCCCAGGGGGCTCTTTGCGACCCCTGTAACAGGTTTCAGGAAGTTCGTTTTGCATAGAGACGTCGATATTCGAAAAATTCAAGGTTTTTACGTCGGAAGGGGTTTAAACACTGTACATTCGAAAACGTTTCATTTTGGCTTCAAAAAGTGGTGTTTAAAATTACATGCTTTGTTATTTCTATTATCTCTTTTATTTAATTATTGTACTGGGCTTTTCCAAATTTAACATGCACACCTGATTTCAGTCAATATGTGATGGTAGATAGTCCAGGAAAAGACCGAGACAAGCACTAGGCCATATTTTTGGGGCAAACGCACTATGCCTGCACCATATTGATGTTGTTACGACATCGCTGACTTTGTATCGTAGAAAAAATCCCTAGCTCACATTACTGGTAAGTTTCGGAACTATCTTGATTTTGTTACCCAAAATTGACTTGACTACTAAAAGGTGTAGCCGTTAAGATATGGACATTCTTGTACGCGGCTATTTGCTCTACAGGTTCTATTTCGAGCGTTCGAACAGCGCTCGACTTATGTTGGTTTATGCAACCGAGATTGTGCAAAAATGCTGCGCTGAAGATAGCAGCGGCGACGAAAATGCGTCTGATTCGAAATTTTTAACTTTTCATACGAATTTGTTCTATATTTTAGCGACGATATTGTCGAAGCAACTGTAGCGATAAAGAAAAATATCGAAATTTGAAATACGTATTAACGAGCAAGTAAATTCGCCCTGAACAGAAGCTGTAAATTGTAAGCCGAACTGCAACTAAACTCAGTATATTTAGTAAACCTGGTTACTCGGATAGTGTACAGAAATGGAGCCAGACAACTAGCTTACTCTGTGGCAACATAACCATTAAGTACATTCGCGCCAAAGTTATAGACATTTTCAGGAGGACGAAAACTTACAAATCTTCACTGCCTGCCCAGAGCCTAGCTACAGTCACGGACAAAAATGCACAAGTGCACAAAAACGAGCGCGGAACACAAACGAACGTTAGAACGTTTGTTTACAAACGAACTACGTTATGTTAGTGAGCAAATTCTTTGCGTTCTTTTCTGAACGAACTTACGCAAACAAAGGTTGTGACTTTCGTTTATATACGAACATTGTTACTTTCGTTTTTTGAGCACTTATTTTTGTCCGTGACTGTAAATGAAATTCAAAAATAGCATTAGTTAAATATGATCCTGAGTTGAGATTGCCGAGGCTCTCAAATATTTGGTTCCCACCGCTCACCGTGCATTCCGACCGAATATGCACAGAAATTTCGTTCCGAAACTTAAAATTTCGTTAGTTCGTATATTGATTTGCTTACAGTTATTGTTTTGACCTCATTCAGATGTGTCGTGCAGCGATTTATTAGGTATTTTAGGTCTTTGCTTTGGAGATCATTGAATTTTGATATATTTTTTTAGATTTCATGCATGTTTTATTTCAAGATAGCAGCGCCCATTTCGTATCCCGTTCGAAACTATTTAGCGAATCGATGAGCAACTTGTATACACTGATTTATCTAATGGGTTGCCTTTCGCTTCGTTGCCTTTCCTAAAGCCTGCTAACGGTTAATATTTTTATTACACTATATAAATTATAAGCATGAATACAGCGCCAAATACGCATACTTATACAAGAATGCTAAATAAACCTAAGTAAATGTTTTTCATGTGACGGTAGTTATATGTCCGAAGCCGAAATGATCGTACATACGACCAGCACTAACTGTGGTGCATGGGCTGGTGATGTATCAAGTAAGAAAATATACGATGTCATGTCATTTTGGTAGTGTGACGCTTTAGGAACCTACAATTTAGTATTGTCTAGTGTTGTTTGCAACATAAATTTATTTCTTCCCATGCCTTTAGTCTTTAAATTTATTGCTGAAATGTAAAAGAATATACGGAGAATTTTAGACATTTTGCAGCTGTCGGTAATTCCTCTGTATGCGCATATGTATTGGTTTCATTACTATAAATATATTATAAATAAGTATAAATATTTTTACTATCATAGCAGGCAATGGATCTGACAGTTACTATATGTAAATATAATGCGGTGGTTACGTTATAAAACACCCTCCGTGTGAAAGTTTTGTCCCCAATAGTCTAAACTATACCGTCCAGTGGTATATAGTATACGCCTGTTCTATGTAATAGAACAGACACCATCAAGTTATATATAGTCCCTAAATCTGCCTGTTGTTTTTACCCATGGTTGTGTAAAAGCAATATATAAGGTGTGTAAATAACAGCATGGTGTAGGTGACACCATATAGCTCTTTCAAAATGATTTATATCAAAATCTTTATGATGTAATCTACACCATACCATTACTAATACTACAGTAATTTTGTATACTATCTTAAAATACCATCGGAAGCACCATGGTTTTCATGACACCATAGAATGGATGGTGGCAGAGATACCCAGGTGGATAAAGCTTTAACTTGGAGGGTCATTTATAATGTAAACGCCGCATAAATATACACCATACACGTAATGCCTATATGTCAAGCCGTCCAGTTTTAAAACTACCTTAGAGCGAACCATGGACAATCGAAGCACAATTCTGTACAATTCGAGTGTTTCTAGAACAATACTCGGATAAAAAATATCTTGTTGCGCACAGTTCGAACAGTTTAATCGAACGCCTTTCGAGCACCGTCTTTTTGCAAAGATGTTAAATTGTGAGTGTTGAATATGTAATTTAGCGAGACTTACACAGCTATTGAGCATCAGCTTATAAAATGAGCGGAATATCAGCTATCCTTATTGAATAGCTAAGGGGATATTTCTGCTTATAGACTCATTTTTGCATTTTTCTGCATTCAGGGACTCACAATGTGAAACAACAGAGAGGATAAATTGCTCTGCAAAATGAGTATAACACTCATAGCTCGAACGATTGCGGAGATATAACCGTTTTCGTGTATTTTGGATTTCATGGGACAATTTAAAACTATTCACCCAAATCTTGCGCCAAATTTGATTCCCATATCTACGCCGGTGACCGAGATACTATAAATAATGGGATTTTTCAAGCGTTTTCTCGAGCAGACTTGAGCCCGGTCGACCCGTTTTTTTTTCAGGGGATATAACGGAATCTGGCTTTTAAATAGAGGTTTCAAGCTCTCAGATGAACTACCGCGCGAATCAATCCGTCCAGTGAAACATGACTGCGCTTTCCAAATAAACGGAGCTCTGGCGTTTTAAATTGCCTCCCCCCGCAAAATTTTGGGCTTTCCTGGTTCATCGCCCAATGTCAGAATTTTTTGGCATCTCGTCGTGAAAAACACCTCAAGTTGGCATAAAATATGCTCAAAATCCAATCGATTTTTAACCGTTTTCATCATGGCAAATGTCCCTGGTTCTGAACCAGGAGTCCCTCATGCCCCTGTCAAAATTTTCAACGAATGAAAAGCCCATTTTGATTATGCGTCTAACCCTAAAAACCCAATAACGGACATTGTGACATTTCACTACTTCTCTAGCTATTAACAATTCATCGCTTTGCTCGTTGCAATTTTTTACATGCTCAAGGTCCGAAGTCGCAGGTTATTCGGGTTTCGGGGCTTCTGCCTTCCAAAGGGATGGGTTGCGCATGGGTTCGGCGCCTGCGGGGAGTAACCCTGCTTCTTATGAGCGTGTTTGATTTTCACTGTTTATAATATGCTCAATACAGCGTTGCGTTTGTAATGTTGCTATGCGTATATATCAACAACATGTTTATTGTTTCTAATTTGATTTCGTTGTTGTTACCATATTGTGTAAGCACTGTGACACTGTATTGGTTCTGATTCTCTGCACGTAAAGTTTCTCAATATGCATTCAGGCTGAATTTGTCTACTCATACTGAAAATCTTGTATTTTTCATACCTATTACCTAGCATTTTGGCTGAAAAACGAAGCACTTTTGTGAGAAAAGTCATGATATAGCGATTATAATTTTAGCTGGTGTACCACTAGGAGGGATGTGTAGCAAATCAGATGACTGTGACAACAACAATAATGTATCAAGTAGTGTGTCGCAACAACAACCAGAACCGCAACGACATCATCACATAAGCAAACACGGAACAGTCCAGCTTGGGAAATCTAGTCATCTATGGTGAGTAATGGTAAGTAAGATGAAGATCCAATTCTAACTGAAGCGCATACTGCGTCAAGTATGCCCAAACTCAACCAACAACAAGGTGATAACGTACCTAACAATAGCCTGCCCTCATAGCTCATCATAATGAATAGCACAAACTTAAGGTTGTTGCAGATCCAACGCCAACATCGACTACGTTAACCAATATATCGGTAAAAGATGGAAGTGAAACGACGATTACTGTGGTAGCAGCGGCTTTACGCTGGTAAAGTCACAGTTTATAACCGGTGCGGCACTTAAACGTTTATTACGATCGAACGGTAAATTTGGCGAAGACTGCAAACCATTTAAAATCGTCACCGAGAAGTCGTCGAATGAAATCGTATTAAGAAGCTTCAGTGTGACCATTTATTTTTCGCTTGGCGGTAGTAACTATGTTGGTAATCTGAGCAATAACGTAGTGACAAACTAGGCCCAACAGCATGTTGCTAGGTTTTTGTTTACAATGGACTCCAGCTTAAAATCGTCAATTTTGAATTACTGAAACAATTTTGGTGCTATACGCCGCAGCTCGACGAGTCGACAGTGAAAATGGAGATTGGTTCTATATTCATGAGTAAAAGTTGTTTCCGATTTTTGAGTTGTCAATGGTCCCCACTTGGTGCCAAAAAATTTCCAAAAACAAAATTTTTCATAAGCCCATCATTTTATGGACTGTTCGACTAGCTGTGTCGATTGGTGCCAAAATTGCGATAGGATCGGGTTTCTTTAGCACCGTTCGACTCAAGTTGTTAGTGTGATTAAAATTTTTGTAACATATATCTATTTTGCCATGAATATTCAGTGCAGTTGGTTACAGAAAATCGGAAGAAACAATTTTGTCATAAGTATGGCCTGGAGGCCATGTTGTAAACCGCTTCGTCGCGCGGAGTCATATAGGACCATAATCGTTATGTAAAGATATGACCAACTAAATATTTGCTCTAAACGAACAATCTTTCCATATTGTTGTTTTATAAATCGTAAAAGCATAAAACTTAATGTAAGATTTCATGGAAAAAAATTTTTTTACGGTTTCAGGTGAACACCATCTAACTAGAAGTATATCCTATGTACTTACATTTTATAAAGCAATTTGTTGAGTTGAAATTTAGATTTGCCTGGCTGTAGCTAAAACTGATAAATTATTATAAATGTATGTTTGAACTTAGATTTTACAATTTAAAACAAAATCAATTATAACTTCGATGGCACATAAGGGCTTATATTTTGTTAAAAGCATACGCATGCCGGGAGCAAACAATGTAGCATTACTCAGATTACAAATAATCATATAAATTTGTGTTACTTTAGAGATAAAACGGGGAATTTAATTTAGTTTTACATATGGGTAAAAATTTTGGCATCACTGCTGCTTTATTTGTATTTTCGTATTACCTGTATTTAAACATTTTCGTATTACCTGTATTTAAACATTTTAAGCCTATGGTGCATATCTAGGTTTGATGTTTAAAACACGACCCATTTTTCATACATCGTTTTGTATAATAGTGATTCATATTTTTATGTTCTAGATATTCATATTGTTAATTTGCAAATATGTCACCGTGAGGTGCTTGAATAAATGTGGTAAGTGTTCTTAAGAAAAAAAAGAGCTTCGGGTCTTTTATATTATTATAGTGACATAGAACGAATTCCGTCAACTTTGCAGAATTTAATACCAATATAATAAAACATACGTATATATTGGTAGACAAATTCTGCGATATTTTAGTGTAACGGGAGGAAATTTTCCTTCCTAAAAATGTAGAATTTTTGGGAGTGCAATGTTCTCTGCATAAGCTGCTGAAGGATTGTTACCAATCTCCTGGAACCGTGGATCCAAGACCATTTGTCTTGCCAGTCGAAGCAGTATTTCCGCTTTATGTACTAGCTAGGGCCAGTTCTGGCCCTAAGGGATCCCAGCTGCACCACTCTTGATATTCACCGTGGTGCCCGGACAACCCCGGCTTACACGATTCTCCGGTGGACCCTAGTCTGACCGATGGGAACCGCTTAGCTTAGTAGGCCGCCCGCGGGTTTACCACGGTGTTCGGCCTGGCCCCTATAATGGCCCACGTGTCTAGAGGTATGGAGGTCCCCCTGAGGGAGGGTCATCCCCTAAGCCTGCTCACAGGTAATAAGGCTGACCCGTTATTCCCCCAAATTCCACTATTGGGCTAGAATCCTGGGCCTTGGGAAAATCTCCTGGTTCGCGGGCATGAGATACCGTGCCCTAATCTACAGGATGGGCCATTCCTCCACACCGACTAACGATTTAAGGCGGGGATAAACAAGGGTGCGAACAGGGCTGGCGGGGGTGCGAGCACTGACAGGACTAGTTGGGGTGTTGAGACCGGGCCGAACAAATCGCGGCGGTGTCACTGGTTTGGCGAAGGGGTGGCTGAGATCGAACTGTAGTCGAACGAAGCACGAGCCCTTTATTTAGTAAGTGAGCATGGTGTGGCGAGAAGAAGGTGCTAGTAACTGGAAGTTACTGGGGAAGTGATATGCAAGCAAAGACTGGGAACGGAAATTTGAGTTGCTCTTTGCTTATCGTAGGAAGGGTTTCTAGTTATTCCAAAAATAAAAAGGAAATAGTTAGTTTCCTAAAATGGGGTTCCTTATTGATTTCGCCTATGAAAAATGCACACGTCAGATATTTATTTTGGGGCGCTCCCTCTTTTGACAACATAATGTTTCAACATACAATGAAATTTTTTGAAAGCATCGATATTACAATGTTATTACAATGCACCTCCCAACGCTACCTAGGTTATGATTGAAGAAAAATTATTAGCGCCCCATGACATTACCATTTTTTTCCGAACGAAGGAAAATTGTTTGCACTCAGGAACGAAGTTTCCTAGAACACGGGTACCGTTCTTGGCTCAGCCGGTCCCTAAGCTTATGTAAGAGCTACTGTCTTTTAGTAAGTGTCGGCCTAAATTTGGATGACGAAATGATGTCCAATGAGCCCGCTAGGGCTCTTTTAGAAACGCGGAACCCTCTACCCAAAATTTTACTATCTGAACCTTAAGCTTTATTGTGCTCCTCGTTAGAAAACACGCGCCTAGCTGTATTTCTGACTGCCCTCCCCCCACAATTTCTTCTCTCGGACGCATCTCTAAAATTTTCCTATGAGATTTCTTTTACTCGAATCAGCTCGACTTAACTAATAAGGCGCGGCCCAGCACTTGTGGGAGCGCGGGGCATCCGTTGGACGCCACAGCACCCACAAGGGCTGCCCTTTAGTGCTTAGGCCTAAACTTTCGGAAGCTTCCTATGTGTAATCCCTGGGCGGGCCCCTTCCACGCGTCCGCTGTGTGAAGAGTCCATCCAGGTTAGTCCCGAATGCGGTGCACTCGTTGATCCTACGAATTTTTTATAAAAATGAAAACTCTCCCGCCGGCTAAACGGGTACTTGCAAACAGCTGATTTCCTAAGAAAAACTTTAAAACAATCCTAAATACGTCCACCGAGCGTTGCAAAACACCACCCGGCGGACGGGGAACCAGTCGAGAACACCTGTACCCCCTCTCCCCTCTTTCTCCACAATTTTGACCTCATTTTTACTCGATTCTGTCCAAAACTCAGCCCCATCTCCCCCAAATGCGGGCGCAGCACTTACGGGAGCGCGAGACATCCGATAGACGCCACAGCACCCGCAAGGGCTGTCCCTGGTCCTATGCTCGAACGAGAAACTGCAAACTAGTTGGAAAACTGGGCGGGTCTCTCACACGCGTCCGCAGTGTGAGGAGTCTCCCCCCAGGGCACGAAACGAAAGAGAAAACAGAAACAGAAACGAAAACAACACTGGCGACAACCGCCAAAACCCGCCCGCTCTGTGAGCTCTACCGACTCGACTGATCCCAATTCTAGAAAGCACCATCTCCTTTTATACTCCACGTTAGACCCCTTTCTCCTTCCTGTACTCTCGGTCTTTGGCCTACAAAACTCAACTCCTTACAAATGATGAGCACTTTCCCTAGAGTCATCAGTAAAGCTTAGAACACGGCAATTAAAGCGCATAACAGACCGACGATTATAACAAACAATTTGATGTCGAATATGTACAAATCGTTACACACATATATATGTATCGCGGGCATTCTGATATTAAGCGGCATCTTCGCGGACGATAAGAGAGTCGCCGCCATCAACAACAACAAGCTGCCAACAACACGCTAGCTGTGAGATAGCCAAAGGGGGCCAAGAAAACAAAACCGCTCGCTGGTCGGTGCGGACAAAAGTTTTTAGCAAGAATTATAACGGCGCTCAGGGCGCCGTTTGCTCATAGGGATATCGGCATTTTTTGCCGATATCTCTGGATCTAAAAACAGTAGGCGGCCGGGGGCAGGACCAGAATCATGCCCTGGCAGGCCGGCTACTGATGCGAATTTAATATTTAATGTATCTCCCACGAGAGGCCCGCTAGAGGCCGTTTTAGCTGCTTAGAACCCAAAATTTTGAAGTTAAGTTCGGGTTTAGGGGATCCTGAGCGGACCCGGTTTTTAGCTAAACGGTTAGGGTGGGACCCAATAAGTGTCCCGGGCTCCAAAAATCGGGGAGTTTAGATTATTTTGAGTGCCGTTTGGGACCTAGAAAACTGGAGGCTTAAGCGCCTGTTTGGGGATCCGTAAGTATTTAGGGGATCCAAATTTTTAGACCCGCCGGGACAATTTGACACCCTTAGGAAGTCCTTATGATAGTTTAGTCACCCCATTCCCCCAAGTTTGGGTGAAAACCCCAAAATTTAACTTTTATCATTACACCCCAAAATAGTGCCTTCTAAAATTTTCCTCTAAAGCACTCGCTAGTTCAGCGCTCCGAGGCCAAAGTTCGATTCGGCCCGCCTCTAAGAAATTCTAGATTTGTCCTGATGCCCTCTGATCCTACAATATATATTGCATTTTTTACCGAATATACGTAACATGTAACAACCCAACGCACAGCAGCTATCAATAACGATAATCCCTCGGCGCGTGTGTTAGGACCAGGCTCAGGGCAATCGTTTTCGAACCGTACAAAATCTTGTGATTCCAGTTGGTCCCTGGCCTTTCCAAACGCACACCCGTTCGCACAACAGATATAGCACAGTATACAAAACAGTGATGTACAAATTATATTATCAACCAATTTTTTTCCGAGGATCGCCCGGACACCCCTAGCCATGGTAACATGGCATGTAACAACCCAACGCACAGCAGCTATCAATAACGATAATCCCTCGGCGCGTGTGTTAGGACCAGGCTCAGGGCAATCGTTTTCGAACCGTACAAAATCTTGTGATTCCAGTTGGTCCCTGGCCTTTCCAAACGCACACCCGTTCGCACAACAGATATAGCACAGTATACAAAACAGTGATGTACAAATTATATTATCAACCAATTTTTTTCCGAGGATCGCCCGGACACCCCTAGCCATGGTATTCGTTCTCCGTTTTCGGTGCCAAAATCATCCCGGGCACCTGCGGGCGGTGGAGTGTGACCTTACAGATACAATACAACGATATTCAATTGTTTATTTCATAACAATGACAATAATACTATACGATGATAATCTTATACTTAGGTCACACTCCACCGGTGTCCGGCCGTCAAAGTCCGACGCGTTCGCAGTCTGAATATTTATACATCAATATATGTGTTCGCTTTCCAGCGGAATCTACTGTGAAGCAGCTTAGTTCGATCTCTGTGCGCATTCCTTAAGTATGTGACTGTGTATGTTAACTTTTTGGTACGCCAAATCAACTCAGTTACCTCCAATTAAAACGCCACTGTTTATTTGATCTAAGCTTTATTAACACAATCAATTCAGTTCCGTTTCAGCCAATGAAAATAATGTGAAGCTGAGCGATTTGTGAATTTCGAAACGGTTAGGTTCATGTAATTTGTAGTTCGACTTCTGCTGTGTAATTTCAGTATTCTTATTCACGAACTAATCGGGTCAGGAGTACAAGTTACCGAGTTACCCGCTAAAATGCCGCACCTTTGGTGGCAGCCCGGCACCCGCTCTGATGTTAGCTGCCATGATACACAATTACCTTTACCGTTTGGTTTAACATTGATAATACCAGATATTCAACAAAAAGATTTCGGTTCTGTCATTCGTGGACCCAAGGATAAATGTACCCGCATGATATGCCTAGTCGTAGGTAAAGGTGAGCGTCACTTATGAATCATAGACTGTGACAGGTACTACATTAAAACATATAATGCCCTCGGTTTTATCTAGCCGGGAACAGCGAAAATAGCGGTGCGTTTTGTAGCTTGTGTACGTAACTTGGGTCTTTACAGCCCGGGCTCAAACCCTGCCCCGCTCAAGTTTCACAAACATTTTGCGGGAACAAACAAATTAATCCAGGAATTATATAATCTAAATATGTCCAAAATTGGAAATAACAAGCAAAGCTGTCGAAAAATAAACTTTGGTCGACTGATGTTTGTGGTTTTTCTACAGACGCGTGTCAGAGCAGTTTATATTTGTTACCACCTTGAATAGAATTGCAATAGGTTTAAAAATATAAACATGTGGGCTGAGAAGAGTACAAATGCATTATAAGGAATATATATGTCAATTTAATGCACACTTGCTAAAAAGATGATCACCTTTGGTGCGAACCAACAAAGGCTGGTTTCTGTATTAACTGTCAAACTACCACATCGCCATACCTTACACACACTCAGCGCTACTCCAATAAAGATCAAATTTAACAAACCACAACAATCGAATGGCGATTTGTATGTTAAAAGATTAGCAGATTGAAATTTTAATAGTTTTTTTAATAGTTTTAATATTTTTTCAATTAACGCCCACCATGAAAAGTTCAGTAATTGTAACCGGTGTTCGGTAAGCTCTTAAATGGGACATGGATATCTTAAATTGTATACTGTACTTGAAACACCAAGTACCATATAATTATGCAAAATACCTAAAGTAAATAGTAATTTTATCAGCATCTGTTGGCGAATCACATCTACCATTAGTTTGATTTACCATTATCAGTTTAACTATGCCAGCGTTGATGATGACCAATTTTGCTACAATTAACTTTCCGCTATACTCTCAGCAATTTCAAAAGCCTTTAAAATCGAAGATTCAGAAAGTTGAAGCATTAAAAAGACAGTAATGAAATCATGATTGGTTCAGTCGGCATGCTAAAGGAACCACTAACCTTACGAAAATAGACTTGCCAGGCACATATACATTAGAAGGAATCGCGACACCGTTTTGAGCAAGCATGAGAACATTTTGAGGCATAGGTTTTCGATAGGGGTTACTCCACAAATCAAATCTACCGCTGAAGGCTTGATACCCCTTTTCCCGCCAAAGGTGCACGAAAATTTTAGAAATAATTGATAAATGCGGAAAATTTGGTAATAACTCGCACAAATTTTAAAAAATCTACCCTTCCCCACTACGCCGACGGACCTTCGATACATATGCTTTACAATGACCATATAATAGGTTAATCAATAATTTATTAAAAACATAATGTAGGATAAAAAGGAGTTTAGGACACTGTTTTGCGTCCATCTCTCTTCATCCATCAGTCTAGCAAAACTACCAACAACGACCAAACCGCTTGTAAGAATTTAGCAACGAACAAGCAGTAACCATAATAACCCGAATACACGATAGAACTATTTACCTTATTATCTGCCTAATACGAAACGTTAAAATAGACTGGTTAACAGCATAAACCAGAAGTGGAACTGGGTCACTTAAATTACCACTTTCGACCGGGTCACGCGCCTATATGTAGATCTGAGAATCGACAGTGAGTTCAAAAGTTTTCATATTTAAATTTATGGATAATGTAAATCTGACGTGCGAACAATCAGCAGATTCCGGATTGTCAACATTACATGCCAGTCTTTTCCCATTTATCTTACCATACGTTAAGATTGAGCCTAATGCTTTTAGCTCCATCTTCATGCACAAAATGACAACCCTGGCTTGAACCAAAATATTACCTTGGCATAACCTCGCGCGAACTATATATTAATCTTTGCTTCATTAAAACCCTCGAGTAATCAAACGGTGGTGATGGCAGCGAGTGGTCACTTAACTACGGCATATACATATATATGCAAAGTTTTTACTGAATCAAAAACCACAACAAATTTTGTTTACGTTTGTAATTATTACTAGTAACTCACAAAGCGGTCTGATGCATTTTGCGCTAAGTGACGTCAATGTTCCAAATTCGGCTCGGATTCCCATTAAAGCTTCACGATAGCAATAATACACCGGCTACCAGAAGTAGTTTAGTAGCAACGCTACAACCATTTTAGTGATATATTAAAACGGCGAGACCCCTTATTTGTTTCTATCTATTAGCCTAATAAATTATATATAGAAGAACGACTTTTAGGCTGTAAGGCACCAACACTTCCCTTATACCACGCAAAAGCAATTGTTGATTTTATCGTATTTAGCAACTCGAGAACTTATAAACACACTCTAATGACTTACATATTTATACAATGTAAAAGTGGCAAAATCTGACTATTAACTGGCTAATATCGGTCGCACCAAGGAGAAAATTACTTTCCCAAAATTTTGAAATCGTCCATTTTTTAAGAATATTATTATAAACGTTGTCTCATAGCTCAAAAATGCAACAAAGTGAAGATTCCGGTGGTATTCTGTTTTTGATGCGATGGCTCTGGCAAGTTATCACTAAAATATTGACTGACCCAAATAATCAAAAGGTCCCCAATTCGTGTCGGTTTTGTGAGACTTTAGGTAAGAAAATCATGCGACCAGCACAAATGCAAAGCTAGATGCAGAACTACTTTTAATTAGACGTCGAATAAAAGTCCAGAAAATTCATCAATCTGTTGAAGAGCTATGCGACCAACAGACGCACAAGAAAAAGAACTGCTCCCGTAATGACGCGCTATGCGCAAGGAAACTTAAAACGAGCTTTTGCGTGTTTTGTTCGCGAACTTCTAAAGCTTAGTTTTAGGATCGATTTGTGGGTTGCGAATCGATATCAGTTGTTACAAAATAGGATCGTTGATAGGGCCACCTTAGGTATATTCACACGTTATTTGTGAAAGCTCCGATCTATGCGCACTCAATTTAAGATATATTAACCGACACATTATTTATTGTCACCAAATAAATTGACTTTTTTCAATTACAGTATTGCTTTTCACTTTTCAACTACAGTCTGCTTTACCAAAGGCTGTGCAACCGACTTTAGATTAGCTTGTCTACAATTACGAAGTACAGTCTGGACCGTTTTATCGTGATCATCAATAATAAGCGGGCTGCCACGCGTAGACATGAATGCTACCGATACGCATACTTCTTCGTTCGCCGCAGAACGACGTGCACCCGCTGTAGCAGGAGTTTTCGGCGCACTGAAATGATATATTACGACATAAGAATACAGCATTTGACAGAAATATCCATCGCCTCTCGAGCGAGCGAGCATCAAGTGAACATCCAGCGAGCAGTGTTATTACATTTTTCGAGCAGCGAGCATGTAGTGAGTAGCGGCATTTCTGGATGGTATAACTGTAATACTTCATTATCAAGTGTGCTACTGAAGTAAGATCAGAACGACTAAAATATTATAAACACAATTTTAAGTACACACAGATAAATTTATAAATCTATCTACATTGTGAACATTACTATTATTATATTTTGGATTTATCTTATCACGTGGCGAAGCTACAGCCTGCCATACTGTGGTATTTTTCTCGTGGCACACACAACTCAACTTTCTCGCGCGACAGCTCAAATTGAAACCCAGAAATTGAACCAACTTACGACGCGTCAAATTTCGGCGTACATCCTCTTGAAGAAGCCCCACTTTTGATTCCGTTTGTGGCATTAAACGCCAAGATATATAATATACCATGAATTCAACCCGAACCATTTAGCTGTCTGCGTCATTATGTTACAACGTGACTAAAATATTAGACAGAGTACTTACTACTATACGTATGTCGAATAACTAGGTAAACATGCCGAAATGATATAGAGGAACAATGAAATTAACACACATAGACATATGAATGAACTAAAGTGTGTCCAGCAGATGTTCGTCAGAATTATCTCCGTTATCATAGCCGCAACGAAAATATAAGACATTTGTAAACGAAATGCATCCACGACAACCCCATGTTTCATTGTTCATTATTGACAATTGCTATCAGAAATAAGTACACAGAAAATCGAACAATATCACAATCCATCAATCTTCGTTTAAACGAAATTTATTGAATTAAACGCAAACTAACAGTTTTTATTATATTAATTTTTATATTTTAACGCAATCAAAGTTCACTAAATTAAACTATCTTCGTTTAAGAGAAAAACGGTCGAAATCGTCCGAAATGTCGTTCAACTTTTGACTACTTTAGGTGCATACGCCAAGGCTGTTCTTTTAGCAAAATCACGAATTGATTCGTGCAGATATTCTCGTTCACATATTTGCCATTGGTATTCGTATTTTTGTGAACGCGAACATCTGCTCTGCGATGCAAGAATGAAATCTGCGTTCGCGCACATTTGCCCATTTCACACGTTTGTACGCGTTCATCAGATGACATTCTGAATCAGACAACAATGTTCACGGTCAAGAAAAAACCGCATTGGTAATCGCGTTTTCACTTGTACACGGTCAGTAAAATACGATATTCAATAGCAAAATACCTACAGCAAACAGCGCGTACGCGTTGCCGCATCGCAACTCATGCATGCATACATAAGAGAAAATCGCGATTTGTTCGCGTTCATCTCTTTTACGGCCATAAGCCGATTTGACAAAACAACCTAGGTGCACGCACCTAAAGTGGACTCACGCACTAATTCTGATAGAAACTGTAATGTTCTCCGAAGCCAATTTGTGCTTCTCATACATAAATACCGTCGCTAATAGAAAAAACGACGACTACTTTGCGTTTTTCTTGCTTTAATAATCGATTATATAAATACAAAAAATATCAGGCATAAACATAGACCATCTTCGTTCATGCTTTATAATGCAAAACCGGCCAATACGGATAATATAAATTTTTTCCGCCAATGGTTGTTTCAAAAAACGAAATGAAGTTGTACGACTTTCACCTTAAATCAGTATTAAAGAGGCTTGAAAAAGAAAATAAATAACCCCAGGTGGAATAGGTCTGCACGTAAAAAAGCTGAGTCCGCCGTTTGAGATTTAAACGGTATCACGTTCTGCTATGTACCCTTTCGTAACTCATTTTCTGCCAGTCGGTTTGAAAACGGATATGTTGTACAGCTACAGTACTCTGGTCAGTCCATAGTGGAAGGTGGAACCCCAACTTTCCAAATCCCACATGTTCATGGAAATTTCCTCCATGGTCAACTAAGTTCAAAAAATTTTAATGACCCAAAATTTGAATTTTTAAATGAAAAATGTTTTAAACACTAATTTCCACTATTTCTAAGGCTAAAATGTAGATTAATAACCTCAAAACACTTGTTAAGTGGACCGAAGCCAAGCGTTTTGTTTTCGTCAGAGGGGGAAATCGGGAGTGTCTGTCCGTCCGTTGAACTCCTCAAGAACCACTTGGCCCATTTTATATTTTTTTGTTTGAAAGGCCTAATATCGGACAAGTGCAAGACATATAGATTTTGTCAAAATTTGCTTTAGTTCATTAGTAATTAACTAATTAGTAAGCGTGTCAGTCTATTATTTGGTATTTTCAAAGAAAAATTGTTAATTTTTAGTGAATCATTACTGTAAATCTATTATTTTTGTTACTAATATTACATCTCGCCGTGCTGTTTATTATTGTTCGGGGTGATAAAGATATGCTAATTAGTTAATTAATTAGCTAATTACTAATCAGCCAATTATTTGAAAATTTTCAAAGTGCTCCGAAATAAAAAAATTGCACACGAGGTTTTCTATGATGCTGATCACGAATATATTTCTGAAGATCTAAAACTTGGCGGCATATGCTAATTAGTTAAGTAATCAATTTGCAGAGAATAACCGGAACCGAAATTTACCGCAAATGGAACCAGCAGCCGGAACCGACCATTTAAACCGGAACCTGATCTTCGAAATATATATATACAGTAAAACAGATGAAGGAAGAAATTAATGTATAGTGAATTTAAAATGCATTAAAAATAACTTTTACATTAAACTTAATCTATTGCGGTGGCATTATTACCTTTTTGAAACTTTAAAGAGACTGAGGAAGCTAATAATGTTTATTTATTGATCAATATGTTGGTTTTTGGACATCCAGAGCAAAAAATGCCTTTCACTATACACCCTTCCGTATACTGGGTCAAATTGAATGTACTTAGAACGCATGTAGCGTAGAATAAACACTTTCGCTCTGTCCCCAGTCGCCTCCCTTTACTACACATACGTTTGTTACATGTTGTTCTGTAGGAAACTTGAAATTATTGGTTTGTATGATTCTAAGAGAAGTTGATAGAAACTAATTTTCTGACCAGTGGTAAGAGACACTGTTTAGGCTAGCGTTGGACAAACATTGCCCGGCAGTTAGATGATAATGATGATAACTTTCTAATCAGAATGCTATAAATGAGACTGCTCGCACAGTTTCAATAAATACAGTTCATTGTCAAGAAAGGAGTTTCTGGCTGCATTGCAGATAACGTTACTTTACTTCAATTTAGCCTGATTTACAAAGTTTACAAGCGCACTGGCTGGTGCTGGACGCAATTTGCTTATCCAAGCATACACTAAGTACTTCTACGTAAGCCATACTCTGTTACCCAGTTGGACCGGTTTAATTCGAACGTAACACGGAGATTTCTGAATGTGTGAAATAGCTGCTACAAGCATCGACCTTGCTTTGATTTGTTAACAAACTCCTGCAAGTTATTATGAAAAATTCCTACTGCAATTATGTGACCAACTTATGTTTCACACGGCGCAAATAGCTTAGTTAATCTTTTCTTTTGCTTGGTTGTATTGAAGCTTGATCATTGCATAATATATATTACATATGTTTGGATCAGAGATGAAGCAAAAATGTGGAAAATTTTATACAAAATTTTTAAACCGGAATGCCGATTCCGGTATGGTTTTTGCCCTTTGCCGGAACCGCAACCGGAATACGATTTCCGCCGGAACCGGAATTCCGGTTACTCCCTGTCAATTAGCTAATTAGTTAATTTTATGCAAATTATAAAATCACTTTAAAATTGCTGATTTTTGGCGCTAGGGGGTTTTCTATATCACTGATCATGAATAGTGACTTTAAAACCTCTATGATTTTAACAAGTTTACTAATTAATTAAATAATTAGGTGATACTAATTAATTTGCAAATTCTCTACCTAGCTAACTTTTTGTAAGGTGGATTTGCCATCAAACGTCTAAAACGTAATACTTAGTATAAATTGATTAAATATTTAGTTGAAATACATGCGTATATACATAAATAAGATATAATATACTTCGACTATTGCTCCGCTCACTTTTTGTAATTTATTACGTTTACGGTACGATAGCAAAACTACTTGAATGTATTTAGTATGTCAAACAAAACTTATCCCACCGCCACTTTGAAATTTCCTCCGATAATAAACATGGAACCCCACTTTTCAGAAGACTGGGGACAGGCCAGGTACTAGTAGATGTATCAACAAGTAGTTCTGTCAAAATGCTTTTATTGTAATGCTGTCATTGACTTACTAGTAATTTTTGAAGCTCACTTCGGGATAAATATTTAGAAGTAATTAGATATAAGCAAATTAGTGATTCAATTAAAATAACATTCTTTCTAGATTTTTGAACACTAACCCGATGTACCAAATCTAATAAATTATAACTGGTAGCTTGTCTCATCGACAATGTGGTGAATGCTGAGCATTGCATATTAATACACACTTATTGCGTATTTAAGGTCTCGCAAGCCCAATAAAAATCAATTTTGAATCAACCCTGCCGCGTGATAAGTAAGCACAACTGCACAGAGGCTAAATTGTTGTTCAAGATACGTCTAATACCGCCCGTATCGCTAGGGAGGATGCAAAGATATTGCACATTTCGTGTATATCGGACCACAATCAATGAATATTTAAAAAACATGAGCCAACCCTGCTATGTAGGAAATGACAACAGTAACAGACGATAAACAGCTACACAGAGGCTAATTTGCTCTGCAAAAAGAACCCACTATCGCCCATGCAGTAGGTTTTTGGTCAAAAACATGTTCATTTGAACACAATTTCTTATAAATGAACACCAAATTTAAAAAATGACCATATAAATGAACAGGAACATTTAACCCCGCCAAAACCATCGTTCGAAACAGAGTTTTGTTTGCAATACTAATGACTGTATGATTCACAATGTTCATAAGCTATTATTCATATGTATATATAAAGCAGTACACCAGACACGTTATGTACGTGTAAATAGCTTAAGCAATACAACCATATACCTTTGTAATATATGCTAATATATACGTATAAGGGCATATCTAAGCGGTCATAGCTATGTAGTTGTAAAATAGACCAGTCATGCTTAAAAATGAACACTCACAGTTACAAATGATCAAATTTTTGAACAGTACAATTTTTGCAAAAAAACCCTGATGTAGTCGAGCGGTTGTAGCAATACGGCAATTTTCTTGGGTACATTGAAAAACCCATGTTTACCCAATCCTGCAGAGCAAATGTCATTTATATCAGCGTATCATATGCAGCTACATAGAAGATGAATTGCTTAACAAAATAAACCTAATTCCATCGATACAGATCGCTAAGTTTGGAACTCAGAGACCTATTTACAAATCCATTTTACTCAAGCCTAATTTGGCTTAGATATCTGCACCAGTCCGTAACATGAATTATCGAGTCCCTTTTCGACATGACCCGAACCATTTGGCCTGTTTTTTCCGGAGACGTGGATAATATGGAATTATAAATAATTTGGCACACAATGAATTAACTTGTACATTAAAAACGATGAATAAATTATTGTAATCGATGCACTCACTTTGCTGTATTAGTTGCACCGCTGCACGCAATGTCTGGACAGGTCCTGAAGCTAACGGTGCCACAGTATCATTTGCTTCAAATTCATCCCTAAAAAGCAGCTTAGATGTCGTGGACTCGGGGTTGCCATGGGCCAGTTAGGAAATAGGAAAAGGTAAGTACCCGGGTCGCAAGTAATTTCGCTTAAGATTTTTCAGTTTATTCAAAGTCGACTTTCTAAATTAGCAAGCTTTTATTTGTCGACCAAAAAACATATGAGTCGGCTATATTAAATGGATTATCGTTTTAGGAGAAGATCGTATTAGGCCAACTGTCGACAAGTCAGTACCCCTATTCATGTTAAACACGCTGCTACATATGTAGCAACGTACATAATTATCGCATCCAAATTTTTATTATTTTGGATTAGTTGATTTAAATTACCTTTACTATTTAACAAAAAATTTTATTTACGTCTATTGACGCCACAAATTCACCTTCTCAATTCAAGTCTAAAAATTTTATACCAACAATGAGGTTTTTGAGCAGTTTGGAATCATGTTTGCTACGGCCACCGCGAATAACCCATTGTGAGTGCAGGACGACACAATGCAATTGTCTATACAACATATATTTAACATCTTTACTTATTTTCGTGGGAATCACACAGATAATGGTAGTAGGCGGCGAACGAGGTATCTCCTTAAACAAAGCAGTTGTGTGGTTTGGAGCAGCGCTCAAGAAATCAAGTCATTCTCAATGACTAGTTAAACAAAGCGCTTTATCGACAAAGTCTTTAGGTTAAAACAGTGTTTGTTATTCGTAATTTTGACGGTATATATTCTGGCTTCTCCATTCGCTGAAACTGTCCTCTCCATTATGGAGGAATACGGGATCCTTCGACTAGCCAAAATCTCCCATGTTTGCGACCACTCCACCTCAGAAAACCCTCCATGTTTGATATAGATTCAGAACACGCAAACATTAAAAATAGGAGACTTGTTAGTAGCATCGGGGTGATTTAGTAAGACAGTTACGACTCCTCATACTACCATGCGTACCAAAAAGTCGTAAACACAGCAAATACCCAAATAATGTGAGTAAAAATTGAAATTTCGTGGTACACCGTTCAACCTCCATCCAAATTATTCTCTGCGCAAAAGGCTTACGTGCACTACTAATAATTAATTCCGGTGACTGTACCTGACAAATACAATAATATGGGCTACACTATTAAAGCACGACACGGCTAATTCACAGGAATTTAGAGATTTTACGATAACCAAAATGCGGATATAACTTAACTTTGAGCTTCTGTTTCTTCGTCGAATCCTTTTAACATTTCGTTAACTTCGCGATCAGCGCGAAGCGTTGACATGAGTTGCAAATCACCGCCGCATGCTAAAACAGAAATTTAGTATAAAGTTTAAATTGTCAACAAATTGTACAATATATTTAGTTAGTCAAAGATATGTAGAGATTACAAAATCAAGATGCATATAAAGACAGAAACCGATCATTTATATTATATTAGCAATCTAAACCGTTAGTTATGAAATATTTCTTGTGAATTTACCTATATATAGCCTGGCACATTAATACAAAAAGCAGCTAAGTAAAACAACTTCAGTTACATATATAAGCTTTTCTCAAGTCCGAATATAGCACATGTTCGGCACAGACAATAATGTAAAAAATGGTCAGGTCAAACTACGCGAAAACAATATCCAATATCTCCGCAGAGAACATGATCAAGCATTTATTTATATAAGCATAAATTTATACGTGTGCATCCATCGTGGTTATATCTAAATATCACAACAATGAAAGTAGAAGCGAATATTAGCCGGGATCGGAACCAATACATGGAACTGTCAAGGTTTTTGGCATTACAGCGACTCAACAAAAGGATGCTAAAGGTTTTCCTTAAAAGTTTAGTTAACGATTCGATCGATATGACATGCCTCGGGTTCTGCAGGTCGACAACACGACAGAAATAACGTCCCCTCCACATCCATCACAAAGAATGCATACACAACGTATTGAGCGTCTACCAAACAATACACCTCCGTTTGCATTCGCCGCGAGATACTAGACGTGCTCCTGCTATATAATTTTTCTGTAGGGACTTTGAAAGTATTGGTTTTTGCGATTATCAACCAAGACTACTCAGTGACTCATCTTTCTGAAGAGATGTGCTATAGTTGAAACAAACGAAGTTAATACTACGTAGTATATTTAATAAAAACAGTTTTTTTACCAAGAAAGCAGTTCCCAGTTCCTGGTTGATAGGAAGATACTTAAATTGAGGTTGTATTTTTTCGGGCAAAATTAATTAAAATGCTTTAAACTGGCACAAACATCAAAATTTGGCCATTTTGTCGGTAAGCTGAGACACAGTGGAGGTGCTTAAAGAGTCAAGACCTTAGTTAAGATATTCTAAAAATATACTCGACTTTCCCCGACCTAGTACTTATCTATCACATAAAAACCCATTTGCCAAGCTAAAGTAAATTTAATTACTTCCAACACGAGCTGAGGTCAAAATTTGGGCTAGCGTGAAGCCATTTGATCCAAGATTATTATAAATTTTTCAAGCTTCAAAAAGCTTAATATGCTCCACGAATTTGCAGGATAAACGCAACAAGTCAGGAAAAAGTATAAAGCAAATAAAGTTCTTCCGTGTACTGTTGATATTTTTGAATTTTACCCCCCCTCTTTCAAAATCAAGATATGGCCTCAAAACAGGGCAAAATTCTGGTTTTTGGACTAAAAAACCCCTTATCAAGACTACAATAAAAACCCCAGACTAAAACTAAATTAAATAAGCCCGGACGTTTTGGACTAAAACTCATATAAAAATTCTTTTATATGAATGCAGCTCCAACAATTTCATAGATGCAGCCAACGAACTATGTTAATACTAGTAACACTATCGAGATTGCAGAACATAGTGAAGCATAGGTACAAATGCACCTTTGGAGTGCACAGGCAATCAGTTCTCTATAACATACGTCGATATGCTATATGTGGATATCACACAATACCTTACAATTTAGAACAACACTAACACCGGCAATAAGTTTCCCATGCCCCAGAACACCAAGTGCAAGCTATCAGCCTCCCAGGACGTAACAGCAAATAGGAATTTTGGATCGATGAACCATGGCGGCGCCATACCCCGTACCTATAGAACCATGGATCGCAGAGCAAAATCAACACCAGCAATGAGTTTGCTATGCTCAAAAACCCCTATGTAACACTTTTCAGCCGCCCAGGACATCAAAACAAATTTTCGAATTTTGGGTCGAGGAACCACGGAGGTGCCATGCCTCAAACTCAATGAACCGGTGCCGTAATCGAAAAACAAAAAAGTGGCATCGGCATTTATCGTTTTACTATGAAATAAACCCAGCCACAGAAGAAAATTCGAAAGTTAAGATAAAAATAATCTAGCTTCCGTCACAGGTACTAAAAAGAGGTAAGAAACCTTTATTTTGCTCTCTGTCTGACCCCGAACATTGGGGGAGCGATACCCCCGTACCCATGGGTCACAGAGCAAAACTAACAACGGTGATGAGTTTCCCAAGCCCGAAAATCCCCAATCGAAACTTTTCAGCCGCCCAAGACGTCCAAACAAATTTTCGAACTTTGGGCCGAAGAACCATTGGGGCACCATACTTCAAACTCCGTAACTCTAAAACAGGAGCCTTAATCGAAAAACAAAAAAAAAGAGGCATCGTTACTTATCATTTTACTTTGAAATAAAACCAACCAGAAATAAAATCCGAAAGTTAAAATAAAAATAAGTTGCTTCCGTGAAGGTTACTACAATGGGGTGAAAACCCCCATTTTGACCTCTGACCCAAAGCGTGGGGCGTCATACCCCCGTACCCATGAAACCATGGGTCACAGAGCAAAACCAGCACCGGCAATAAGTTTCTCATGCTCGAAAACCTTCAGGTAAAATTTATCAGCCGCCCCGGACGTCAGAACAAATTTTCGAATTTTGGGTCGGAGAACCATTGGGGCGCCATACCCCCGTACCTCAAACCCTATAAATCCAGAACCATAACCTTAATCGAAAAACAAAAAAGAGGCATCGGCATTTATCATTTTACCATGAAATAAAACCATCCAGAGAAAAAAATTCGAAAGTTAAGATAAAAATAACCTTGCTTCTGTGAAGGTACTAAAATGGGGTAAAATGGTGCCAAAAAACCCACATTTTGACCCCTGACCCCAGAGGTAAGCGTTTGCCGCGGCCGTAGTTTCTCTCTCTGGTCGTGTGCGTTCGCATTGGTGATTGGTTGTGTTTGAGGGGGGTGGGGTGATGGGTGTTTGGGGGGGGGGGTTGGAGGGGTATTGCTGTGTGTGGTGTGTCGGGGTGGCGTCGGGTGGGGGGTGGGGGGGGGGGGGGGGGGGCGGGGGGGGGGAGGAGCGAACTAATATAGCTATGTATTTGCATGTTAAATAATTTTGACGAGAAAAATTATCGAGGCTGTGGTTTAGCGAATCCTGAACGGCCGATATTTCAAAAATTATCGAGGCTGTGGTTTAGCGAATCCTGAACGGCCGATATTTCAAAAATTATCGAGGCTGTGGTTCAGCGAATCCCGAAAGGCCGATATTTCAAAAATTATCGAGGCTGTGGTTTAGCGAATCCTGAACGGCCGATATTTCAAAAATTATCGAGGCTGCGGTTTAGCGAATCCTGAACGGCCGATATTTCAAAAATTATCTAGGCTGTGGTTTAGCGAATCCTGAACGGCCGATATTTCAAAAATTATCGAGGCTGTGGTTCAGCGAATCCCGAAAGGCCGATATTTCAAAAATTATCGAGGCTGTGGTTCAGCGAATCCCGAAAGGCCGATATTTCAAAAATTATCGAGGCTGTGGTTCAGCGAATCCCGAAAGGCCGATATTTCAAAAATTATCGAGGCTGTGGTTCAGCGAATCCCGAAAGGCCGATATTTCAAAAATTATCGAGGCTGTGGTTCAGCGAATCCCGAAAGGCCGATATTTCAAAAATTATCGAGGCTGTGGTTAAGCGAATCCAGAAAGGCCGATATTTCAAAAATTATCGAGGCTGAGGTTAAGCTAATCACGAAAACCCGATATTTCAAAAATTATCGAGGCTGTGGTTCAGCGAATCCCGAAAGGCCGATATTTCAAAAATTATCGAGGCTGTGGTTCAGCGAATCCCGAAAGGCCGATATTTCAAAAATTATCGAGGCTGTGGTTTAGCGAATCCTGAACGGCCGATATTTCAAAAATTATCGAGGCTGCGGTTTAGCGAATCCTGAACGGCCGATATTTCAAAAATTATCTAGGCTGTGGTTTAGCGAATCCTGAACGGCCGATATTTCAAAAATTATCGAGGCTGTGGTTCAGCGAATCCCGAAAGGCCGATATTTCAAAAATTATCGAGGCTGTGGTTCAGCGAATCCCGAAAGGCCGATATTTCAAAAATTATCGAGGCTGTGGTTCAGCGAATCCCGAAAGGCCGATATTTCAAAAATTATCGAGGCTGTGGTTCAGCGAATCCCGAAAGGCCGGTATAGCGAAAATTATCTAGGATGTGGTTCAGCGAATCCGAAAGGCCGATATTTCAAAAATTATCGAGGCTGTGGTTCAGCGAATCCGAAAGGCCGATATTTCAAAAATTATCGAGGCTGTGGTTTAGCGAATCCTGAACGGCCGATATTTCAAAAATTATCGAGGCTGCGGTTTAGCGAATCCTGAACGGCCGATATTTCAAAAATTATCTAGGCTGTGGTTTAGCGAATCCTGAACGGCCGATATTTCAAAAATTATCGAGGCTGTGGTTCAGCGAATCCCGAAAGGCCGATATTTCAAAAATTATCGAGGCTGTGGTTCAGCGAATCCCGAAAGGCCGATATTTCAAAAATTATCGAGGCTGTGGTTCAGCGAATCCCGAAAGGCCGATATTTCAAAAATTATCGAGGCTGTGGTTCAGCGAATCCCGAAAGGCCGATATTTCAAAAATTATCGAGGCTGTGGTTCAGCGAATCCCGAAAGGCCGATATTTCAAAAATTATCGAGGCTGTGGTTCAGCGAATCCCGAAAGGCCGATATTTCAAAAATTATCGAGGCTGTGGTTTAGCGAATCCTGAACGGCCGATATTTCAAAAATTATCGAGGCTGCAGTTTAGCGAATCCTGAACGGCCGATATTTCAAAAATTATCTAGGCTGTGGTTTAGCGAATCCTGAACGGCCGATATTTCAAAAATTATCGAGGCTGTGGTTCAGCGAATCCGAAAGGCCGATATTTCAAAAATTATCGAGGCTGTGGTTCAGCGAATCCGAAAGGCCGATATTTCAAAAATTATCGAGGCTGTGGTTCAGCGAATCCCGAAAGGCCGATATTTCAAAAATTATCGAGGCTGTGGTTCAGCGAATCCCGAAAGGCCGATATTTCAAAAATTATCGAGGCTGTGGTTCAGCGAATCCAGAAAGGCCGATATTTCAAAAATTATAGAGGCTGTGGTTGAGCGAATCCGAAAGGCCGATATTTCAAAAATTATCGAGGCTGTGGTTCAGCGAATCCCGAAAGGCCGATATTTCAAAAATTATCGAGGCTGTGGTTTAGCGAATCCTGAACGGCCGATATTTCAAAAATTATCGAGGCTGTGGTTCAGCGAATCCCGAAAGGCCGATATTTCAAAAATTATCGAGGCTGTGGTTTAGCGAATCCTGAACGGCCGATATTTCAAAAATTATCGAGGCTGTGGTTCAGCGAATCCCGAAAGGCCGATATTTCAAAAATTATCGAGGCTGTGGTTCAGCGAATCCCGAAAGGCCGATATTTCAAAAATTATCGAGGCTGTGGTTCAGCGAATCCCGAAAGGCCGATATTTCAAAAATTATCGAGGCTGTGGTTCAGCGAATCCCGAAAGGCCGATATTTCAAAAATTATCGAGGCTGTGGTTCAGCGAATCCCGAAAGGCCGATATTTCAAAAATTATCGAGGCTGTGGTTCAGCGAATCCCGAAAGGCCGATATTTCAAAAATTATCGAGGCTGTGGTTCAGCGAATCCCGAAAGGCCGATATTTCAAAAATTATCGAGGCTGTGGTTTAGCGAATCCTGAACGGCCGATATTTCAAAAATTATCGAGGCTGCGGTTTAGCGAATCCTGAACGGCCGATATTTCAAAAATTATCTAGGCTGTGGTTTAGCGAATCCTGAACGGCCGATATTTCAAAAATTATCGAGGCTGTGGTTCAGCGAATCCTGAAAGGCCGATATTTCAAAAATTATCGAGGCTGTGGTTTAGCGAATCCTGAAAGGCCGATATTTCAAAAATTATCGAGGCTGTGGTTCAGCGAATCCCGAAAGGCCGATATTTCAAAAATTATCGAGGCTGTGGTTCAGCGAATCCCGAAAGGCCGATATTTCAAAAATTATCGAGGCTGTGGTTCAGCGAATCCCGAAAGGCCGATATTTCAAAAATTATCGAGGCTGTGGTTCAGCGAATCCCGAAAGGCCGATATTTCAAAAATTATCGAGGCTGTGGTTCAGCGAATCCCGAAAGGCCGATATTTCAAAAATTATCGAGGCTGTGGTTCAGCGAATCCCGAAAGGCCGATATTTCAAAAATTATCGAGGCTGTGGTTCAGCGAATCCGAAAGGCCGATATTTCAAACATTATCGAGGCTGTGGTTTCTCGAATCCCGCACGGCCGATATTTCAAAAATTATCGAGGCTGTGGTTCAGCGAATCCCGAAAGGCCGATATTTCAAAAATTATCGAGGCTGTGGTTTAGCGAATCCCGAAATGCCGATATTTCAAAAATTATCGAGGCTGTGGTTCAGCGAATCCCGAAAGGCCGATATTTCAAAAATTATCGAGGCTGTGGTTCAGCGAATCCCGAAAGGCCGATATTTCAAAAATTATCGAGGCTGTGGTTCAGCGAATCCCGAAAGGCCGATATTTCAAAAATTATCGAGGCTGTGGTTCAGCGAATCCCGAAAGGCCGATATTTCAAAAATTATATTTATAGCAAAAATTTTATGTATCTTTTAACTGATTATTATTATCGCAAAAAACTATAACCTGTAGATAGATATCGCAACTATCCATTATGAAATCGAATTCACTGATTTACAATGACCTAAATCAGATCGATTTGAATGAATTTGTACTCACTGGACTCAGTGGCGGGCATAGATCGTCGAAAAAGGAGGCCTCCAAATTAGATCACTTAGGTAATTTTCATTCTACTTGATGCCCTGAAGATGAAATTTTAGCGTCTTCTTTAATACTCAATCGCTGTACTCAATCAAAATACCCGTATTTATGAAAATCAAGAATGAAATTGTGCCTTACCGTATCTTATTTACCAGATACGCCGGAAGCCTACTTCGAGGGTACCCAAAAAATTTTAGGGCTGAGCCCAAATGGCGATAGCCTATGTCTTGACCTTTGTGAAATGAATTTAAAATGGGTTTTCTGATAGCCGAAAAGGAATTGCTAAGTATGTCAGTTTGATTTCATTAATGTGTTAAAATTGTGCCGTCATGAGAATTCAAATTGAGTGCCCACTGTAATTATTCTAAGCATCTAGAGGTCGGCGAATTCCCAACTACCGTAAAATTGTTGGACATTAACTATAACTGAAAAAAGGAGGAACAGAGTCTTCATGTAATCAAACAACAAGCAAAGCCAGAAACAGAATCTTCATGCCTAGCTATGCAATGCAGCGCCATTATGATAGCTGCTACAAGATTATGGTGCTGAAACGTTACTGAAGTCGTTCTTTCTGAACTATTATAATTATGCTATTCTGTCACATCAAGCGTGAGTTTCGTGCAAACCCATTCAAAATCACAATGACATGTTATGCACGGATAATATGCATTGACACCGCCTGCCCATTTAACGTGTTCGGCAAAGCGATTGTTATGAAAAATGAAATTAAAACATGAAGAGATACTCATTTTTCATAAATATACTGTTCATATTATTTATGAAAACAATGATTTAATAATCTATATTTGTGTGGTAAAACCCATAAAATTATGCAGTCTATGATCTAGCAATTACTCAATCGGTCAGACTTGTGCAGCTTTCACAGAAAAATGCGTGCAAAAACCGGGCAGTTTTGTCCCTTACGGCCGTCTGTAAGAGACAAAAATGTCTTAAGGCTGGCTATATAATATTTTAGTTTCATATAGATAGCTATAATGCACTTTTGTCTCTTATAGTCAACTATAAGATATTTTCATCTCTTACAGACTATTGTAAGATATTTTAGTCTCTTACAGCTGTCTGTAAGAGATTTTTGTCTTTTAGAGATGGCCACAAGAGACAAAAGTCTTTATCGACTGGCCGTACGAGATAAAAATATCTTAAGGGCAGTTATAACAGATTTTAGTTTGTAATACATTACAGTTAAAGACAAAAGTCTCTTAAAGCCAACCGTAAGAGACTTCCAAACCCCTCCAGTTTGATATAGGTGATCCCCTCCAGTTTGATATTGGTGCCGTCTCCGGTTTGATGTTGGTGCCCCCCTTTAGTTTGATATTGGTGCCCGTTCCAATTTGATATTGGTGTCCCCCTCCAGTTTGATAGTGGTGCACCCTCCAGCTTGATATTTTTGTTCCATCGGAGTTTGATTATTGCTACACTATTTGTATACTGTGAACACCCATGCCACAGACATTGTAACAATAACGCCTTCCATTACAACAATTGCTGTAGTAACAGTTGCTATATCTGTTATTTGTGCCATTACAGTAGTTACAAACGGGAACATTTATATACTTTTACGATTTGGCATACTAGCATCTCGCATGCGGGATGAAACGGAGTAAGCGTGGTTTCATTTATAAGTTGTCCGTTGTCCATCAAACTCATGTATTTTACATTACTGAAAAGTTGTTTAAGGTAAACTTGCTCAACCACCGCCCAGTACGCTTGCAAATTTTGTAAATCTTGCACAATAAAGCTGATTTCTTGCTCAAGCCAGGCCAGCGATCGAACCCGACCTCTGCGAGTGAAGAACACTTATCGAGAGTGACGACAAGATAACAGCCGGCCGTTGACAATGTTTGGAATTTATGGTCAGCAGAGGCCGATAAAGACATCGGCCGTTTAAAGGCTGGCCGACGTCTTTATCGGCGTAGCCTAACGCTATCTGAAAAGATACACCTTAGTTTTGGATTCTATTAGGTAAATAGTGTTATGTAGTTCAGCTTTCTTTAGTATATATAGTTGTATAAATATATGCTACACGCGCTAACGCCAAACGTTGAACATAACTGTATATATTTTCCTGCTATTGTTGTTTTTTTACGCTGCCGGGACAAAATGAGTTTTCGGCAGTATTGAATGTTTACGAAATTTTTCAAATTTGCGTCGAGCCTTTTGAATTTGCTCAAAATGTTCCGCGCGCGTTTGTAGCGCTGCGCCTTCACAGCTCAAATATACCTTGAGGTGTTGTCCGATCACCAGGGAGGATAGCTCTCCTATTCATAACTATGTATGTCAATCGAATCCAACTACCGAATTCGATTGCTTAACATATGACTGAAAACGACAATAATAATTGAATTATATGATAGACTCTTCATAGAAAACAAATATTTAAGGCAAATTGCGACTAATGAGAGCTGTGAAATGTATCTTCTTGCAGGTAGATCAGCTGTTTCCAGCATTCGCGAAGAACATCTTTGCTTCTAGCAGGGGAAGTCGACTGTCGTTTTATTTATATTTAGTACAGTTTAATGCGTATGTTTACACCATTCCTTAAATATTTATATAGCATAAGTGACAAAAGTAAATTGTTAGCGTTTGGTTATAAATGTGTGTATCGTTAGTGGCGAACTGAGGGTAAGAGCATGTAACTCTTCGTCAAGCTTATATAGCACTTGCGATAGTTCGGAAGTGCGACTTTTTGTATAGTCCATAAGACAACTATATCTTATACCTTAACCATAAGAGACCAAAATATGTAGTAACTATCCCTGACAGATTTTTATCTCTAGTGACTAGCTGTTACAAAAAGTAATGAGAATGTGTCATTTAGTTGAACACCAACAGCTCCGACCCCATCTTGGGGCTCACAATGGCAAAAAACAGATTTTTAAAGGTTGTTCATCAAACTTGGCCATATGAGTACCAGTAATTGCAGCTAATATCTCGCGGCATGGGCTTCACATCTAAAAACCGAGACAACCAGAATTATCTCATCGAGATCTATAAGTTTACTGACCACGAATTTTTTGTGGACCACTCCTGGCTGACCCCTAATGAACCAAAATGCAATTCTCTTATTCCTGCCGGTTTTGGCAGAATTTTGTCTCTTTCGGCTCGCTGCAAGAAACTATTATCTTGTATAACGAGCTATAAGAGACAAATGTCTCTTACAGCTATCCGTAAGGTTTTGAAGTCTCTTACGGTTGGCTTTAGGAGACTTTTGTTTTCAACTGCAATGCATTACAAACTAAAATCTGTTATAACTGTACTTAAGACATTTTTATCTCGTACGGCCAGTCGTTAAAGACTTTTATCTTTTGTGGCCAGCTCTAAATGACAAAAATGTTTTACAGACAGCTGTAAGAGACTAAAATATCTTACAATAGTATGTAAGAGATAAAAATATCTTACAGTTGACTATAAGAGACAAAAGTGCCTTATAGCTATCTATATGAAACTAAAATATTATAGAGCCAGCCTTAAGAGATTTTTGTCTCTTACAGACGGCCGTAAGAGACAAAACTGCACGGTTTTTGCACGCATTTTTCTGTGAACGCTGCATTGTTTCAAAATTTCCAGACGCTATCTGATGGAAATCGTGCTCAGTTCATTCACAAATTGTAACAACTTTTGAAACTAAAATTAATTCTATTGTTGTTGTTATATAACTTGAGTTTTCACACTGCAGCAACCTTATGCATCATTTATCTTAAGATGTGTGCACCTAATGCCGGATTCTATGACACAGGGAAATCTGGCTAGTGACGTTTTGGCATGGCCCATCCCGGACCCTGTAAACTAAAGTGCACAGCCTACTTAGCTCTGCACGTTAGGGCACTGGGCTGAGCACGTATCTTATGTTAATACACGACGTTAGCGATTACGGCATATTTATTTGGTACTAATATTAAATTTACTATTTTGAGCTTTGATCATGCATTTCCGAATCGAACACCTAGATACTAGCTGTTTACCGCTAAAACAGCATTGAACATACCGTACAATTAGTTTTGGAACCAGAGATAGCTACGGCAAATAATTAGGTAAGCCTAGCTATTAGTTATGTCTAGAAGTAGGTATATTTATGCACTAAATACCGCAATAAAACATTCTAAACTGTCTCAAACTGTTAGTACACCCAGACACTCGACGTTAAATGTTTTACGGTTTATATTCCAAAGCCCCATGACGTTATCTTAGAGGCCGGCCTTTGTGATAATTTTAGACACCAACTCGGCTATTAGCTTATATATTTACAGGACTTTGCAGGGCTCGCAAAAAGTCACAGGAAGTGGTCCAGACTAGTCTAGCTGAACATCATCGCCGCCTTGGGCTGTGACAAAATCCGGCCCTAGTGCACACATCTTAAGGTAAATGACGCATTAGAGAGTGTATATACCATAAATATTGATATGTAAATAACAGCTTCTGCAAGCTGATCAAGTTATCCAATAATTCCAACAGCAATAGTATTTTGCGTAAAACCAAAAACATTTACGTTCATAAAAGATGTCAATATAGGTATAACAGTTGGACCAGAATTAGCGACAAGACACACCCCTGATGTCGATTAAGTGCTAAATAGCTATTTTCATACGGATGTACACAGTGGCAAATACACTGTAGTGGGATGCCGAGACGCGGCACCCCGTTCCCACTTTGAGGTACGGGGCAAACGCCCTCTCCCCCCGACCGAGGCGCGCGGAAATTTTAGCAATATTAAAAATTTTAAGACCAAGGGCGGAACCATTGTAGGTCAACATCCTAAAGAAAGATTTTGGCTACTGCCCTGGTCTATCTGCCTACCCTACACGACTGTGTACCACTCTTAGCTGACGGACCTTGGGCACCTATGCATGTTCATATGGGGGATCCGATTCATGGATTCCCCTTGGGTATGCTACAGTCGGTATTGTAATTTTTAACCAGATATATTGGTTATACCAGATATATTAACCGGATATATATTTTTGCGCTCAGAAATGTGAAAGCGGGGTCCAGAAGGGAATGTCATTCAGTGATGCACATTTCTACGAGCTAACCTTGTACGAGCGGAGAAAGTTTCAATTAAATTACATTTCCCAGCCCAGAATAAGAATTGGTATACTATGTACGTTGTAAACAAGTAAAAAATGCAACTGTTGCCAAAATAGCGAATTTTGATTTAAAAATGTGAAGTTTGGTCAGAAATAAGATTGAAAGTAGTTGTTTTCTAGTGCGAGAAGCGGGAATTTTATACAGTATCCGACGATGATAAAGCTGACCAATATTTGAGAAGCCTCGTCAG
>JASANE010000455.1:0-18624 GCA_030248225.1 Trileptium ribeirensis | reverse complement strand
TGTTAAACATAATTGAACATCGCTGGTGATGTTATTTGTAAACGTTGGAGAAGTGTTGTCAGAGATTGAATAGATGCCTTGAAAGGCGTTAGCTAGGATTTCTGATCTAGTTAGATCGTCCGTAGCAATTTCTCCGCTGGGCAGTTTCAGTGCCCTTGTGTTGAGCTACGCGTTTTTACGTAACTGTACGGAGCATGTATGTTTCCAGAATCTAAGATATGTTTTTTTCTTAGTTTCCTAACGGCTTGGCTGTAATTCTTGGCAGCTTTTCTGTACTTTGACATGTCTCATGATTGTTTACTTAATTTCCGCAGCACTAATTTACTATCGCGGAGTTTTTTTTGATATAATTCGGGCAAGTTTTGTTTTTACAGCACGGTATGACTCGTTTCGGTATATATAGATCACATGTGTATAACATATCACAAAACATCAACCATTTATCATTTATATACATTAATGACAGTGTGTAATGAGTCCCAGTCAATTGAAATAAGAAAGTCGCTGAGACTTTTAAAGTTTGCATTTTTAAAGTCGAAAGTTGTCTTTGAGCGGAATTTGATTGGATCTGCGGTGGTAACTATCATGAAATCAATAGAGAAATGATCTGAATTACGAAATTTTCGGAACATTCGACGACCGCGACATGTCGCGGGGAGTTCGTAAGAAGTAGATCAAGTGTCTTTGTTCCGCGTGTAGTTTTTCTTTGACAACCACGTAGTGAGTGGTGTTCCGCATAGTTTCGCGTTGAGCTGAATTAAGCTCGTATCGTTCGCGTCGGAGCGCAGTTTGCTCTCTTAGTTCCCTGCCTGTCATTGACCTACGGATAAATATTTTCTTCAACCCGTCATAGTCCTCGAGTTTTGGTGCGTTTTGTAGGATTGATCTAGCAACTGTGGAGGAGGATAGTCGTACCTTCAAGAGTCGGGGTCCGTGATTTGTTGGTCGATTGCTGGACGATTGATCATAAACGCCAAGTCGATAAGCTTCCTGGATCTGGACGGACGGGTCAAGCTTTATGCAGATGTTGCTAGCGTCTGCCATGTCATATCCTCTCTCGGTCGGATGGCTGTGTGGAGTGAACAACACGCCCGCCAGATCTAGCGTTTTTTGAACAGTCGGAGCCCATGTTTGTTGGTCAGCGGATGCGCCGCTAGTTTCGTTTGCTGACAATGATTCTGAAGATAACGAAGTTTGATACGATTCTTTGAGGTCGTTGACGGAGGCGGCTGATTCAGTTGCTGATGCGGCATGTCTGTCGATAGCAGTCATAAATGATTTGATTTGGGCTTCCAATTTTTGTTGTCGATGGGATTCTGCGGTGGTGTGATCTTGCACTGTTTCAGGCTGTTGTGATTGGCGACTTAGACGGCGATTGCGCGCAAAGTCTAGACCGTTTGTAGAGGCATCTAGTACATAAGAAATTTCGTAACGGTAGACATCGTTTTTGTCTATCGATGTACATGCGAAATGAATCCAACACCCACAGAAGTCGCACTCGAAGCAGTCACTGCCGCCTTCACGATTACACTTAACGCAATGATTCGTCGCCGGAGGCGTAAATGATGTGTCTTTTGATGTCGTTGATTGGCGCCGCAAAGACTGTGTTGAGCTTTGCTTTTGGATCACTGCTCGCGTATTGCGGTTCGCATGTGATTGTTTGTAACTTGACGCGAATTTGTTGCCATTGTATGGTTTGAGACAGCTATTTAACGGACGGAGACAATATATTTACAAGTATAACTATTTTATAATTTATTACTGAATATAAAATTTCTTCATTTCTCTCAAGCAGGTACCTGTGCCACTTTATTATAATTATAATTGCACACAATACGTAATAATTGCCGCAATACGTAATATTTAACATAGGTATCCACTGACAACATAACGATTTTTGTTTGTGGTTTGTTGTTGAGCGCTGTATCGGACTTGAGGCGGAGTAGACCTAGCTTATTGTTCAAATGGTCGCAATATTTATTGCAAATTCGTAAAGTTCTGCGAATATTTATATTACGTAGTTTTTATACAGTTAAAGGTGCTACTGCTGCTACTATATAATTACTTCTGACGTCTTGTTTACTGCAATCGTGTTAGGATATATTTACAATCAACGTACTATTAAAACAAGTTGTATGTGCATGTACAATTCCTTAGTATATAAACTAATCATACACAGAAATGTAGAATACAAGTATATATTATACTACAGAATATAAGTGTACATATTGTATAAAGAATATTTATATTGTGGGTCAAAATTTAAAATAAAGAGGTGTTCTCATTTTGCATTTCGTAAAAGTTTATTTTGGTTGCCGAACCATTATATTGGCTGACTACAGTCGAATTTTGAATTCTATGCGGAGCCAAGTGTGAAAACGAGACAAATTAGTGTTTTCTTATGGCGGCTTTCAATATTGAGAAATAGTTACAAAAAGTTATGCAGGCAGTTTTTAACTTTACGTTCCTGTTTTAAAATTTTGAAATTGTATTTGACAATAATTTTTTCATGTTGTTTCACAACAATGTTTCTTGTAAAATAGTGCGTGTTCATGTAACTTATCGTTATCGTTGCTAGAACGATCTTATTCGAATAACTATGTATATTAGCGTAAACTGCGTGTAATTGGCCATGGAATTTAAATATGTGCCCTTTGGGAGTAGGGCGGGGTGATCCACATACGCCTCCATGCGCAGAAAGTACGTGGAAAGTTTTAGCAATTATAGACAAAATCACATAATTGTGAGACCAAATTGTGAAATTCTTTAACATGTGTTATGACATATAACTAATAATGACGGGACTCAAAACCGCCTCTAACCCCAGCAATTTTGGTACACTGTTGCGCAAAAAGTTTGTTATTTCGGTCCGGACAGGACCACGGTTCGTCTTCAAAGCAAAAACACATATCTGTATTGTATATATACTCTAGTTTGAGAAAAACGTATATGATCCAAACGCTAGCCAATCATGACAACAGAAGTCTCTCAACGTTAGGAAGTCTTTGGCTGAACCTCAGCATGTGTGGCTGAAAAAGTTTTCTATGCTGGTCGAAACGAAAAAAAAAATTCCATCGCACCGGCCCATTTCCATCGCTCATTTTGTCAAAATAGTATAGTATATTATACATACATAAAATGTGGCGCAGGGGTCAGAAATACAGGTCTAACAAACATGAATCCGCGTGTTCGAGCTCTACTGTGTATAATCTTCACTGCCAAGAGTCTAAAGCCACGTTGCTGCAGCTAACGGTAAGGTATGCACGACCCATCTGTAAGCAAGATATATACGAGATTGCTCGGAGGCAAATAAAGTTTATCTGTGAGAACTGTCATCTTTTCACGCCTTGTGCTTCGGCAGCTGTACCTGCGATTACCACGTTAAGGGAAATCAGCGCCAGCACCCATAGTATATATATCTTGAGGACAAGAAATATCTTTTAATATATATATGTATATTAAATAAATTTTACGGCTATTGTTGTATGGTATTACGAGGCTATCTAACTTCACAATTTTTGACCCTTAGAAGGATTGTATATTCTGTGTTGCAACTGGATAGGTATCAGCCAGAGATGAAACCAAGACGTTTCGGGACACATCATTGACCCGGTACTGGTGCATTCTGATACAGAATCACTACACTGTATTCGGCGTAACAAAACAGCGTGCTTCCTTGGCGCTTCCACAAAAACATTTGCAAAAGCAAACTATGTGACGACTATTGCTCTAAATTAATGATACGGGGCGCGTTTTGAGGTGCTTCCATTCCATGCAGCCTACATAGCAATACTTGTTACATGTCACATTAGTGTCATAGGTAAGTACTTCTAAACTGCCTTAAAATTCACTTGCAAACAACTTCAAATGATGACAAAGCGACTTCCAAAACTCAGTTAAGTGGCTTTACGTCAGAGCTTTACGCCCAAAAATTTTTGTACCCGAAGGTATCCGCGAAAATTAAAGGATTGTCAACTGCCACTATTACCGTATCCGCCGCTCAGGAAATTTCTTTGGTCCCGCAAGTAATAAACTTATATCGGTGGCTGTGAAAGTTCACAGTTATTGTCTTTAAACCATTATACTGAATTTAACTTCGAAATAGTGTATTCTCTACCCACACCTTTCGCTGCAAGGCTACACGTTGAAGAACGTTGTGATTTCCAGCTAAGAACTTGCGGCATCGATAAATCCCTTCCCCGTGATGTTCGCTACATGGCCGAATCAGCTGTTCTGCTTAGTTTTTCGGACGGGTATATACCCTCTAAAAGGCCGTTTAGACAGCGCTTACAAAAGGGTACAGAAGTTTGACAGCGTCCACGGTTCATTAAATGGGATCAAGAAACAGCAATAGGAATTCACATAGTAATTTCAAACTTTGGACTAACTATTCTGGCGAATAGTGAAATTTAGCCATATATATATACATAATATAGGTACATGGGTTCTAATCATACATGTTCATGTATTCCTTTTAAATTTAAAAACGCCCTATTTTAAAACCGCCATCCGAGGTCCCGGCTCCCCTTCGACTTCTGACTTTGAGCAATATATACGTATAAATATGTATTTATGTGTTTTATATACAAGTACAAATCAAGTCAATTTACTAGTAAAACAACTTTATAAGACGATTATGAATATATAAGCATAGATAAATTTCATAATAAACTAGCAAATATATAGTTAACAGAACGGGAGATGTACCTGTACCTACCACCACTTATATCTGTTGTAAGTTGAGAGTTTAATCATTTGCTGAGGTCTACCTGCATTAGTAGTTTTTTGAAAATTTTAATGTTTGCTGCTGCAACGATCAGTTGTTCGTCCAATGTGTCGGGCAGATTATTCCGCTCGGTTAATGGTGCGAATGGGGAATGCGTGGCTTAAAATATTGGTTTTTATTTTTGGATTTCGAAGTCTTAGAGACTGTCCACGTGTTCACATTAAATCATTTAATTGTAAGTATTTAAAATGAATTTGGTATTGATTTTCACTGAGCAGTTTGAATATTGTGCTGAGATCAAAACGCAACCTTCGTAGTTCGCGTGTATCAAGGTTCAGGAAATTTAACGCTGTTTTGTAGGGCGCGGGTGCCATTTTCGCACGGATATAAACGCCTAGTATGTATATTACTGTTGATCGTTTGAATACAACCATATCTATGTCTCCTTGGCATATTTGTGGCTTATTCAAACTGGTGGGGACCCTAGCATTTTTCGATGCCCCCTGGCAAAAAACTGTTGTCCATAGCAAAATTTTTGCTCCGTGGGGAAATGAGTCCAGTTGATAAAAAAAGTAAAATTTTTGCGAAATCCGCTTCCTGGAGGTTAAATCTCGATTAAACAATATAAAAAAATTGTTGACATTTTTGCAACATTTCTGAGGCGACTTATTAAAATTCGGGAAATTTTTAGATTTCAAAGCATTTCGTTCTGCCCGGGCACCCAATTCACGCCCCCTGGTTCCTAACCAGGAGGCTCACCGGCTCATACGCCGTGACAAAATTTACTGCGAGTGGAGAAGGCAGTATTTTTCAGGTAGTAACCGGAATTACGGTTCGGAAAATCGTGTTCCGGTTCGGGTAAAAGGCAAAAGCCATATCGGAGCCGGAATTCCGGTTTAAAAAATTTTGTTTTAAATTTTCCAACTTTTTGCTTCATGTGTGGCCCAAACATGTAATATATAAATAATGGTCAAGTTCCAATACAGCCAAACAAAAGAAAATATTAATTCAGCAAATTGCCGTGAGGGGGTATGTTAGAATTAAAATGGCACTACTCGGTAATAGAGTATGGATTATTTAGAAGTACTTAACTGTAAGTTTGGCTAGCATATATTGGGTCAAACACCTGCCGGTGCATCATTCAGCCCAATTTGTACATTATACAACAAGCTATAGCAGGTCAGGTTATATACGTATTTGTGTTTTGACTAAGGCTATGTATGTGTTTCTACTAAGTAAAGTAATCAACCTCAGAGCTATTAAGAAATGTTCAAACTTTTAAATTGTGTTTCAGGATATTCTTGCGCATCGATTTACTCTCGATCATTATTCAGCTAGCAGCACTAGTAGTCGGTATTCATGCTTATCGATTTACCACTTTCGCTTATTAGCGAACAAGAAATCACCATTCGCTAATAGTCCACTTTGCTTCAACCACGAACATCCGCGGTCATCATTGTATCCACACTATGCCCGTTGTTATATCGACAACAACAACAACAGTTGGTGGCATTGAAACTATATGCAACAATAATAATTATAACATTAATCAATTATTATTATCGCCTTCTAAATTTGTATCAACTAATGTATCGTCTTCGCCTTCAAATGCTAGATTTACGGGAATCGATGATTCGAAACGTCTGAGTGCTTCGTCAAAATTTGGCAATTATACAACGAGGTCCGCAGCTCGGACTGATTCTATCACGACAGGAACCGATTCTGCCGTCTCGGGCAATAATATTCGAGCAACCTCCAGAAACACGACAACTGCTATTGATCTCGAGCTGCTATCGGTCAAGTCGAATACCGTAAGTGACCTGAAAGCAATTTTTCAGAAAAAAAGCGACGCCGCCGCGGTACGTTCCAACGGGTTTAGACTAGTACCTCCTGGTGGTGGTTCGACATTCGTCCGACTTAGCAACAGCTATATCGCAAGTTCGACCACTAGTAGCCGAAGCAATAGTAATAGCTCACTAATTTCAGGCAGTGACAGGCAAAATCAACAGAATAATCGTATTAGATCAAAAGAACATCGAATTCATTATAAGAATAGCGCTAGTATCGAGGGTCTTAGTGATATCGGAAGTGGTTTAAAGGCAACCAGTGAAAACCAACGCATCGGCGCCCCAATCCTATCGCAAGCAGCTGGATTACGACGAGTCGATAGCGTAAGTACATCGACGGCAAGTGGATTGCAAAATACGATGGAATCAACTGCGACAACAGCGACAGCTCGTTTGCCTTCGATCATCGACCGACATAATGGATACGACAGTAAGAAAGTTTTTTCATCTGCAAAAGCTGTTTTTGAAAGCCTTGAGCGACAAACGAGCAAAAACTTTATCATACCCGGCAGCCAAAATTTCCACCAAACAAGCGCTATTCATGAGCCAAGCAGTAGCGTGGTGCCTTCGTTTTTGTCACCACCGTTTAAACGTCGCGAAAATTCATCGCCCGCAATGATTGTGAGCGGTGGTGGTGCACAGCGCAGAATCGCACCACCAGCCGGTCACGGACAGACCGTATCGGCAACGATAGCTGCGCGGCAACAGTCCAGTAAGCGATTTCTTGTTTCGGCGGAAGGCGGTGTAACCCCTCCGCCGATTCCGCCTAAACCCATGACTGAAGTTTTGAGCAATATAAATGCTATTGAAATCGCCGGTGCTCCTGCAAGATATCGATCGGCCAGTGCTGAACCAGTTTCGCCAGATTCTACGTTTGACAATACTTTCGATAACTCGAGCTGTCACGGTGTAGCTGCGAGGCCAACTGAGCTTGGAACGGCAAGCCAAGCGTCGACGGCAGGATTTAGTATCAGGCAGCGTCGGCAGTTTTATGACAGTCAGCTGTACAATGAGCCACAACAGCAACGTGCGCAGTCACCTTTTTCAAAGGCATCAGACGAGTTTAGTCGTATCGTGGAAGATCTCGAAAAACACGTTCGTCTGGCCTCGCCACCGTCGCAAGGCGTGCCAGTGGTTGAAACGAATGTCACTGGTGTAGCAGGAGCAACATCTGGATCTCATGTGTCCGCGCACGGTGATACATCTAGCTGCACTGCAGGTGGTAACGTGACGATCGTCCAGGAAAGAGTGACAACAGTAATTCGGTCAAATGGTGTTGGAAATGGTGGACCTGACGTGGTAAAGCAGTTAGGTACAGGTAGTCGTGGTGCTAGTAATAACGCTGCAACCTCATCCACATCATTAGTTACTTCGACGCTGTGTACTCAGTCAGATGTTATTAAGCAAGCTGCTAGTGTTGCGAGCTCTACTGGAGCTAAAAACATATGTAAGGAGCCATCGATCTTTGACGAACGATTTCTTACGACAGCCTCGTCAACTGCGAACACTAAACAACGCGAGTCGCCCTCCTCCGCTGCGGACAGATCGGAATTTCTTGGTGCAAACGATGAAAACCCTACCGTCATTTCTCCGAAACCACGTGAGCCAAGACCTTCATATTCCAGCTCGTCAAATCGTTACGCTTTTCACCCTCGTCTAACACAGACCTTAAACGCCGAGGGGAAGCGGCATGCCATGGTTGAGACAATACCGGCAGCTAATGGCGATGACCGCGATGAAGACAATGCCAGTCCTTCGGCGGTGACATGTGGGTCCGTTCCAGGCTCGGCGATTGGTGCTGATACGTACGCGCTACATCGGCCATACTGGCGGGAACGGCCATGGATAAACAGGAACAGTTCTACGGTAACCACGGCTTCGTCGGTGACAGCTACAACCGCAAGCCCTAACCTCGCTGCGGCTACCCAATCACCAACAACAAATTTGGCTGCCGCAATTGTTAAACAGGCAAACGTCGCGCAAGCGTCGTCTACGCCGACAACGGCCATACTCAGGCGACGATTTTTGTACGATTCTGATGGTACGGAATGGCCTGGTGTGGTTGAAAAAGTTACAGTCGCGACACCCAGCGAATCAACAGGGCGTCGGGAACAGAGAGAAACACGCGATACGGCTGTCATTTGGAGCACACAAAAGAAAGGTAAGCCTTTCTTCATATTATATCCGAAATTGTGCTGACGCTTGTATTATATATCAGATTTGCATTATTTATGTATAGTAGCGGACAGTATTATTATCGCTCAACAACAGTATACTTCAATGGTGAAATTTTTCATTGGCATATGGTGTTCAGGAGTAAATGGGCTACTTGGCGCGACACTATTTTCACAAAGATCAAAATCCACTTGTCTTGCACGACATGGTATATATTTGTCAGTTTTGATCTTGTGTCTTGGTATTGTACGATCAAGCGGGTAATATGTATTTATATATCGTATAGTTTGTATATATGTCCCATGTAATTATAAAAATTAGTTGGAAACAACGGTTTTACCTATTTTGTTCTTGATGAACACATGATCTCTACGTTGGAGATAAATGAAAGTATGTGTCATTAAACTGCGACAGATATACGTAGTATGTTGTAGTATTTAAATAAAAAAATTTGTAAAACTAATCACTTGATTAATAAGCCGATCAGGTCGGACAATCTTTGTTTTCAATTTAGTCATTATGATGAAGCTAGCGAAGTCACCCAAAATAGTGATGTATAAACTGCATATAAATTCATGTTGTCTGTTGAGCAGTGCATTGATCGATTTTCTAACACTTTATTTGGCTAATAGGCTAGCATTTATATGCAAAGCTTTTTGGTTCAGCCAGTTTAACATTTTCTTTCCCCAAATCTTAGAAAGCCGGGGCCGGTTGATTGTGTTGTCGTGTTTGTGTACAAGATTTTTCGGCAGTTTGAGTTGCATCTCTCCTCAGTTACATCGGGTACGAAGAAATGGGTACCGCCAATATTGCAACACAACGGTTTTTTATCTGAGTATGGCTTTTCACGTTGTGTGCTAAAGTTCAAGAAGCACCGCTAAACAAAATTTTCCGAATTTCAAGTTTGTAAGTTATTTACATGTTTAATAAGTTAACGATAAGCTTATAATTTCATTTATATAACCATATATATGGGTTCGCTTCATGAGAGCGTAGTGTAACGTAGTGGTGATTGTGTGTTGCACGGGTGAAATCTTTTAATTTCCGTCTGTGTGTGTGATCGGCCATAATTGGGGAACGATCTAACCGATTTTCATGGTCTTGGGTTCATTCGAACCGGCATAGTCGATTTACGATTTACATCCTCGAGCATGGCTCCGGTTCTAGATTTATAGGGTTTGAGGTATGGGGGTATGGCGCCCCCATGGTTCCTCGACCGAAAATTTATTCTGTCGTCCTGGGCGGATGAAAAATTTCACTTGGAGGTTTTCGGGCATGGAAAACTCATTGCCAGTGTTGGTTTGCTCTGTGACCCATGGTTCCATGGGTGTGACGTATGGCGCCCCATGGTTCGGGGTCAGAGGTCAAGATGATTATTTTTACCCTATTTTAGTACCCTTCACGGAAGCAAAGTTATTTTTTTCTTAATTTTCGAATTTTTTCTCTGATTGGTTTTATTTTATTGTAAAATGCTAACCGCCGATGCCACTTTTTTGTTTTTCCATTAAGGATCCTGTTTTGAAGTTATGGCATTTGAGGTATGGCACCCTCGTGGTTCCTCGATCCAAAATTCGAGAATTTGTTCTGAAGTTCGGGGTGGCTGAAATGTTTCACTTTGGGTGTCGAGCATGGGAAGCTTACTGCCGGTGTTGGTTTTGCTCTGCGACCGATGTTTCGCTAGGTACGGGGGTATGGCGCCTCCCATGGTTCGGGGTTTGAGGTAAAAATTAGGGTTTTTACCTTATTTTTGTATACTTCATGGAAGCAAGGTTATTTTTGTCTTAACCTCCGAATTTTTTTCTCTATGTTGATTTTATTTCATAGTAAAACGGTTAATGCCGATGCCCCGTATGTCGTACTGGAGAATATATGGTTTAGAAACACCATGTATAGATCAACAAATCAAACAGTCGTCGACGCTTTTAGTTTCTTGAGCGATCTTCATTGTTTCCAGACAATTCTAGTAATGGTACCAAAAGTATCGCTGTGCCTTTAAAATTGACCAATTTTGAGGGGGTCTAAAGTAAATGTCCATAATATTCATTTGCTTATTATATTTATCGCACTAATTATATTTGGCTCACTAGTGGGTTGCATAAGGAAGCTGCGACATATGTATAAACTCTCGTAAAATTTTGCATGATGATAATTCCTTATCATTTAAACATTAGTTTGCTACAAGTTGTATAATCAATAAATACAGTTCATTGCAAGAAAGCAGTTTCTAGCTGCGTTGCAGATAACGTTATTTTACTTCAAGTTAAACTGATTTACCAAGTTTACAAGCGCACTGGCGGGTGCCTGACGCAATTTATGTTAGCCAAGCATACCCTAAGTACTTCTGCGTAAGCCATACTCTGTTACCGAGTTGGACCGGTTTAATTCAAACGTATCCAACAGACTTCTGGATGTGTAAAATAGCTGCTACAAGCATTGACCTGGCTTTGATTTAACAAACTCCTGCAGGTCATTATGAAAAATTCCTGCTCAAATTATGTGCCCTACTTACGTTTTACACGGCAAATTGGTTAGTTAATCTCTTCTTTTGCTTGGTTGTATTGGAGCTTGATCATTGTATAATATATATTACATATGTTTGGATTACAGGATGAGGCAAAAAACGTGGAAAATTTCATACAAAATTTTTAAACCGGAATTCCGGTTCCGGTATGGTTTTTGCCCTTTGCCGGAACCGCAACCGGAACACTTTCGCCGGAACCGGAATTCCGGTTGCTCCCTGATATATATATTTGTAATCCGTTCAATTCACGCCTAGCATACGTGAGAATTCGCTCAAAGCCATGCAATCTATCTATTGTTGTGGCCTATGCACCCACGGATGCCCACAGTTGCGGAGACAAGGACGATTTCGCGGAAGGGCTCAATCATCTAATAGCCTCCAACCCAGAGGGCCAGCGACACATAAAAAAAACTTTGACAATTTTCTCCCCTTGAGCACTCAGTAAAAACTCCGCTCGCTCCGTTTCAATAATACAGAAAGCGACTCACCAACTTTATAGCTACGTGCTCGTTATTGTACAAATTCTTCCCTATAAAAAGAAAATCAGGTTTCAGTAAAATGCAGTTGCACATTTCTTATACAAACATAACGAAAGATTTCCACAAATAAGTGTTCTTAAATGAAGGTAAACTATATTAAAACCACAAGCTATGATGTTAAATGATCTTACCACCAGAGCCTTTGTATATCAGCATGTAGACATTTCTACATTAGAAGATTAGCTGATTAAGTATTACTACCTGTAGACGAAGAACAACAAGCGTACATCGGGTTAATTAAGCATGGGGTTTAAAATTTAAAACCTTGGCAAGTTGTTCCTGTGGCAGTGCAAAGAATATAGTGACATCATTTTATAGAATTAGGGGAAATTTGTTTAGCTTCTGTAAAAATTGAGGAATGGGCGAGCGTGGCACAGAAGCCGACTCCCGCTAAACCCGAGGAAAACCCACACGCGAATGTGTATGCCAAAAAATAGAGCTTATTGATATTACTCCGCATGTCGTCAGACCAGTTTGGTGGGGAACCCCACGTAACGAGAATAGACATGTTGCGGTCTTCCTTTCAACAAAAGTGCTGAAGCAATGACAATGCCACTGAGTCCAGACATGATAATTTGATACAAAAATAACCCATTCTGGACCGTTACGTGACTGATTAATATTGTTACCACAGCACAATAGGTAACATTTACGAATTCTAGACAAGAACCTTCATACCAACCATCCGCTAAGAACAACGGTTCTGAACGGACTTGGAGACCCCTACCCAACATCAGTGTGTGTGCATAACGTTTAGCAATAGATGACTTCACCTGCGCAAGCCTAGGTAATTTGTCGATATAGCAGTATGAAGGACTTAATCCTACGGATCAACATTGTCGCCTCATTCGTTGTCGTTATGTATCGCATGCCCTACTGTACATTTACCATGTCGTACATTACAGGTCAAGATCCAATATTTCATTCATTGATTTCGATCGTAATTGTATTAGTTTCGTCTACGTATTTCGTCATCAGGGAGTAACCGGAATTCCGGTTCCGGTTCCGGCGAAAATCGTGTTCCGGTTCCGGTTCCGGCAAAGGGCAAAAACCATACCGGAACCGGAATTCCGGTTTAAAAATTTTGTTTGAAATTTTCCACGTTTTTTGCTTTATCCTGCAATCCAAACATATGTAATATATATTATACAATGATCAAGCTAAAATACAACCAAGCAAAAGAAAAGATTAACTAACCAATTTGCCGTGTAAAACGTAAGTAGGGCACATAATTTGAGCAGGAATTTTTCATAATAACCTGCAGGAGTTTGTTAAATCAAAGCCAAGTCAATGCTTGTAGCAGCTATTTTACACATCCAGAAGTCTGTTGGATACGTTTTAATTAAACCGGTCCAACTCGGTAACAGAGTATGGCTTACGCAGAAGTACTTAGAGTATGCTTGGCTAACATAAATTGCGTCAGGCACCCGCCAGTGCGCTTGTAAACTTTGTAAATCAGGCGAAATTAAAGTGAAGTAACGTTATCTACAACGCAGTCAAAAACTGCTTTCTTGGCAATGAACTGGATATATTGAAACTGTGCGAGCAGTATAACAGTTTGTCTCATTTATAGCATTATGATTAGAAAGTTATCATCATTATCATCTAACTGACGGGCACTGTTTGTCCAACGCTAGCCTAAACAGTGTCTCTGACCACTGATCAGAAAATTACCTTCTATCTATTATTTTCTCTTAGAATCATATAAACCAATAATTTTAAGTTTCCTACAGAAGAACATACAACAAACGTATGTGTAGTAAAGGGAGGCGACTGGAGACAGAGCGAAAGTGTGTATTCTATGCTCCAAGCTTTGTAAGCATATTCGATTTGACGCAGTATATGCAATGGTGTATAGTGGAAGGCATTTTTGCTCTGGGTGTCCAAAAATCGACATATTTGATCAATAAATAAACATTATTAGCTTCATCAGTCTCTTTAAAGTTTCAGAAAGGCAATAATACCATCGCAAAACAATAAGTTTAATGTAAAAGTTATTTTTAATGCATTTTAAATCCACTATACCTTCATTTCTTCCATCATCTGTTTTACTATATATAAATTTCGAAGACCAGGTTCCGGTTCCGGTTCCGGTTCCGGATCCGGTTTAAATGGACGGTTCCGGTTGCTGGTTCCGGTTCCGGTAAATTTTGGTTCCGGTTATTCCCTGTTCGTCATATATATAGCCGGCCGGATTTGGTGAGGTACAGCAGAGTGTCTTACAATCCATGACCCGCGAATTGCTAATATAACTGTGCGACTCTGAATTAACCCAATTTTGTAAGGAAATGACGAGACCCTGTGAGCTAGGATTGAGAGCATTAAGCCAATTTAAGGTAGGAAAACTTAGCTTTAATAGGGAACCCATCCCGATCGTCCTGACAGGTAAAAACCAAAAAAAAAAATATGGCCCAAAAATATAAAAAAATAAGCGAACAGCAATTTAGTCAAATTTATCGAAATTATTTGTAAAATTTGTCTTCTATAAAATTTAACAGTGTTGAGGTTTGTAAAACATTGGAAATTCGCCATGATAAATAGCATATCAGCTACCAGTGTTGATTTGCACTGGCTAAGTTAGCTGATAAAAGTTTTAAGATCCTCGGGATTGAGGGTCTTTGTAGTTCCGATCTCTAACTCCGGAACCGTTGATAAATTGTTGGTGGAGGGCGTATTTTTCTGGTGCAAAATTTGTCGCTCTTTCCAATAAGACCGATTGCCATCCACACACTGATTACAGGATAATTGGGAGTACACTCGAAAGTCGGATCTGTAATTTAATTAAAGTTAGTTATTTTAATAATTATTTCATAGTTATGTATATAAATATTATTTTTGGGGTCCCCGAACTATACGGTTTAATTTGAGCTCGGTGCAAGCCCACTGTGCTCACTTTGGGTACAGTACCCCGGGAATAATTGTGAAAATTTACTAGATAGGCATGTTATCAATTATTGTGTTCCCTTGGCTAAAGCGACACGAAAATATATCGTTCCACCCACGAAACGCACATCCAACCAGCTTGAGGCCTTTAAAGACTTCGATTATATTACCGTAAACTTTAATGAGCTCACCTGAGAGACCCGTTCCCCTTTTTCCTCTGAAAACCGATGTGTGGAGTATCAATATGTTCGGTTGGAGAAGCCGAGCCCGAATCCGAGGCCGGTTTAACCCCACGGAAGATTTTGAGGGCTCGGAACCCCATTTTGTACCACCGGCCGTGTGTTTGTTGTTCGACGTCTTGTTTACACAAACATCTGCCTGATGTAAATGCTTATATGTATATGTTTATATATCGCTCTATAAGTATAATATATAAATACACATATATATTTAATATTTTATATTAATATATTTATCAAGTATATAAAAAATAGTGAACTAATAAGTTTAATATTAAATTTATATAAATTAAGTATCATATAGTTTGTATATTATATTTAATATTAAAATTATTTAATTATATTATATATTATATATACTATATTTTAATATTGTTTAATATTTATATATTTTAATATTACGTTTAATATTATGTTTATATAAATTACGTATTATATTAACTAGTATAGCGTATGCATCTATTATTTTACTACTGAATCACGCTGCTGCACTGCGCACTTTCAACGCAATGCCCATACTACCCCGGATATGGTAACATCAAGGGCAGAATTAACGAACTTAAATTTTTCTCTGGATCAGTCCCAAGAAGCTAAGGAGCTTAGCAAGCCGCAGGAGCGCTTCACAGGATGTGTTCTGATCCTACCGGAAGGGCTACACCTGTAGTCTATGTGATACTACCTTTGAGGTCCCCAGGTAGGTTGGCTCCGTCACATGCTCATGGTCAAAAGATACCATACCACTATTCCCTGTCATCGTTCTCCCTGGAAGTGCCATAACAACGATCGGTTAATTCAATTTGTTTTGGCCAGTAGCCCCTATTAGGGTCCAACAATCCCTAGATTTTTAAGTCGCATCATAACTGATCAGTTTAACCTTGGCTTAATCTGCTATTCAGGATGCGACGGGGAGTGACAGAAAGAATTCACGCGTTGCACGAGTCGTACCAGTACATCAGTAGGGTCGGCGAACCAGGCTAAAGCTTGCGACGTTTTCTGACGTGAAGCCTGAATGTGGGTCGTTGATCAGGGGCGACGGTTTCAAACCCCTTAAATACATATCGCTACCGAGGGCATCAAAACACGGTAACATCATGAGGTTTTCAATCGTTATTTATTGATAAACAAATCGCATACATACATATCAAAGGGCAACGGTTAAGACAATATAATAGTACTATCAGTTAATGACATCATATGTAGGCGCAAACGATACAACTACGGTTGGGGTCAGTGTCATAATAACGAAGTCCTCGCCCTCTTAATGGAACTCTCACAGCTGTATGAGTCAGATCGGTTTGGTAAACCTTACCACATATTTGGACGACCGCTGCGCTTACCTTAATCGACACGGGGAGGCGCGACAGAAACATGGAATTTGCACGACGCTTATTTATCGGGGTGCTAAGGAATAACTGCTTGCTCGATGCTAATTGAAAAAACGCCGGTTGGCTAGTTCAGGTTGGCTGGTTCAACTATAGACAAGTGTTCCCATACGCTAAAACGCTTGAGTTGTATAGAATTTTCTGAGAAAAAATTTTTCCATGTAATACGGCTTAACTGTTCACGGGTCGGGATTTGGTGCTCTCGGAAATACATTTATTATATCGGGCTCTCCAAATTGGGGTGAGTGGGGGCCCCTGAAATTTTTTGGTGGCCCCTGGTTCAAAACAGGTGCCCCCTGGCAAAATTTTGGGCTCCCCCCCCGGTTCATCATTTCTTGGAAAATTTTTTTGTTTCCAATCGGTCCAAAGTACAAAAAACGATCAATATTTGTACTAAAATTCCGTTATGAAACCAAAAATTTCTCAAATTTTATCAAAATTTGCTTCAAAATAGCTTTTTCTCTTCATCAAAAGCATCTTGACAGTATTTCTGACACGATTTTTAACCGTTTTCTCTTGGCAAAATTCCCCCTGACAAAATCCGGCGGCCCCCGGTTCCGAACCAGGGGCCTGATTCATGCCCCCTGGCAAATTTTTCAGCGAATGGAGAGCCCAGTTATACATATATATTCGCACATTATGCAAGGAAATTATCAAAAGGTATTCGGTCGTTGCAGTCTCTTTTATTGAGCTATGCTTATCCGATGGCCAGTTCATTGGGGCTTAGTATATCTAATGCGACTGGCTAAGCGTGCCGGTACGGCAAAAGTTCAATGTATACGTAAGACTGAACAAATATGTGGATACCGAAAAGTATGGTGCATATGACGTCCACTAATAGTCGTTCCGGCGGGGTTCGCCAATGGATTCGCGTTCGGTAACCTTATCCTTACTCGATATGAACACAAGCAGAAAAATGGATATATGTATCTCACTACTGGCCTATCCACAGTGGAGGGACCCCCCTTTCCATATCCCGCATGTTCGTGAGATTTTCCCCCATGTCCGCCCCCCACCGGCCCAAACCATGATGTTCAACTAATTCCAAAAAATTTTTATCTGAAATTTTATGTTTTTTGTTTGCAAGTGATTTTTTAAACATTAATTAAAACTATTTATAATGCTAAATGGTAAATTTTTATGCAAACTTGGGATTCACTGGTATCCCAAACTTAAGTCCAGTTCAGCGGAATCATTTTCCAGGTTCCAAATAAAAAGCATAGACTGTAACCAATAGGGAACGATCGAATATTCGGTATTCGGCCGAATAGTAGGTATTCGGTATTCGGCCGAAAAGTTGGCAATATTCGGCCGAATACCGAATAGTTGACTGGCCGCTGTTAGTTGAAAAATAGAGTTAAAATCTGATCACCAGATATCCTAATTTTACGGCCGGAGTCCTGATAATGATCCTGCAAACCGCTAAACACGTCCAACGTGTTGTAACTTTGGTAAGACAAGATGCGTTTGAGACTCATCAATTCAGTTCGCAGCAGGATCGAATGTTCTGATCACCACAGTTATGTTCTTCATCAGCCGTGCACTACCTCGCTGCCATAATAGTTGCGAAATTAATACTTTGGGGTCTAAATGCAGCAGGATTCGTTCGTTTTCTTTGACACATCGTGAATGTGAAGTGAGACATCATGCTATGCCGTTCTACATACCTACATAAGCCTAACCCTATGTCTACCGCCCCCGAACACCACGCACTGAGCCGTTCTTTTTTTAACGATATGACTTCACGCGCCAATTATCGCCGTTGTCCAGATAATGAAGTTATAAAAAAATCAATAAAAAACAAAATTATAACTTCAACCTAACAAACGAGAGCACAAAGCAAAAAATTCATCGAACAAAAACTATCGCTGACTCAGCAACACAACACAAAACGACCTGTTGCATGGTGCACGTACATACAGTGGTGGATTTATAGTTATAGATTTCTCATCATACATAGGTGTTGCGAACAACTATTCGGTATTCGGCCGAATAGTAGGGGCCGAATATTCGGTATTCGGTGGTTCCCTAGTAACCAATCGTTCTCCCCACCAGTGGCTCTACAGAATCTGTATAACCTATTTTACACGAATGTATGAATTGTATCATTTTCAGTGCATGGGGCAAAGGTTAAAAAATGATTCACATAACTAATTTTTAACTCAATATGAAAACAAAATAGTGACGATAGTTCGTAGGCCTTCGGAATTACCCTAAAGTTAGTAAATTTTCGTACCGAAGCTATCAGAATGACGCCACGTAAGCGTCTCAGTACCTATAGAAACTTTAGTCAAATTTCCTAGTTTCTACCT